>RCUC01146980.1:0-36658 GCA_003697995.1 Taxidea taxus jeffersonii | reverse complement strand
TTTTTATTGGCCTATACTTCACATACCATAAAATTCACTTACTTAATATATACAATTGGGGGAAGGGGGAAATTGTTTAATGGATAGAGTTTATTCCATCATTTCAGCCAGTCATATCATGTGTGTATTAGAGGACCGTGGTCCCTAAGAATAAAGTTCAATGGTTTGACATTTATTCTCTTCTCCCCCTGCCCCCAGCATCTGATCATGAACTAGAAATAAGTTGGCAACTCATGTATGTTTTGTGGCATCTAAAGATATGATTATATAAATGATCAAACATATAAATAAATATGCACATCTAGAACATTAAAATAAACAATTCAATGGTGAAGCGATTTTCAAAAAATAAATTGACAGGCAGTCATCACCACAATTCACATTTAGAATATTTCTGCCAAACTAAAAAGTTTCTTTGTGCCCATTTGCAGTTAATAACCACTCCTATGCCCATTCCTAAAGAACTATAGATTTGCTTTGTGTCTCTATAAATGTCTTTTTGGGGAATATTTTATATAAATGGAATTATATAATAGGTAGTCTCTTGCATCTCGGTTTTTTCACTTAGCGTAATGTTTTCAAGGTTCATTTGTCCTATCATGTATCAATAGATAATTCCCTTTTGTTTCTGAATAGTATTGCATTGAAGGATATCTGATATTTTCTTCATTTACTTACCAGGTAGTGGACATTTGGATTGTTATAAGGTTTTTGGCTATTATGAATAATACTGCTATAAACATTCTGAGAAATCTGGCCTCAGGCCAAAATCTTATGTCTGATCTTTCAGGTATGACCCTAAGCAAGTGCAAGGGTGTACTTGGCAGGCATCATGGGGGAAGCTGTCCTTCCTTCAAAAGACTCTGTGCACAGCTAGGGCATTGTCATATTCTGGAAAGAGTTGTCCTCAATGACTCTACTCCCCCCATCCCAAAGGTGTGTTAATAGGCATAACTGACTTCCTAGGCAAGGAACCTGCATTAAAAGTCCTTCTTGGGACGCCTTGCTGGCTCAGTTGGTTAAGCGGCTGCCTTCGGCCCAGGTCATGATCCCAGCGTCCTGGGATCGAGTCCCGCATCGGGCTCCTTGCTCTGCAGTGAGCCTGCTTCTCCCTCTGTCTCTGCCTGCCACTCTGTCTGCCTGTGCTCATTCGCTCTCTCTCCCTTTCTCTCTGACAAATAAAAAAATAAATAAATAAAATCTTAAAAAAAAAAAAAAGTCCTTCTTATCCTATATGGAATTTAAGAAACAAAGCAGATGAACACAGCAGAAGGGAAGAAAAAGAAAGGAGTCTTTTAATCACAAAAACAAAACTCTAGTTAGTTAACATATAGTGAGTGTAGTATTGGTTTCAGGAGTAGAATTTAGTTATTCATCACTTACATATAATACCCAGTGCTCACCCCAGCAAGTGCCCTCCTTAATGTCCATCATGCATTTAGCCCATCCCCCACTGACCTTCCCTACAGCAACCCTCAGTTTGTCAGTTTCTTCTCTGTATTTAAGAGTCTCTTATGTTTTGCCTCCCACTCTGTTTTTATCTTATTTTATTTTCCTTCTCTTTCCCTATGCTGATCAGTTCTGTTTCTTAAATTCCACATATGAGTGGAATGATATGATATTTGTCTTTCTCTGACTGACTGATTTCTCTTAGCATAATACAGTCTAGTTTCATCTTCTATGGTGCAAATGGCAAGATTTCATTTTTTTTATTATGTTATGTTAGTCACTGTACAGTACATCATTAATTTTTATGTAGTGTTCCATGATTCATTATTTGCATGTAACACCCAGTGCTCCATGTAGTATATGCCCTTCTTAGTACCCATCACTAGGATCACCCCTCCCCTCATCCCCCGCTCAGTTTGCTTCCCGAAGTCCATAGTCTCTCATGTTTCATTTTCCCCTCTAATCCCCTCCTCATTTTTCCCTTCCTTCTCCTAATGTCCTCCATGCTATTCCTTATGTTTCATATATAAATGAAACCATATGATAATTGACTTTCTCTACTTGACTTGTTTCACTTAGGATAATCCCCTCCAGTTCCCTGCATGTTGATGCAAAAGTTGGGTATTCATCCTTTCTGATGGCTGAGTAATACTCCATTGTATATAAGGACCACATCTTTATCCATTCATCTGATGAAGGGCATCTCAGCTCTTTCTGCAATTTGGATATTGTGGACATTGATGCTATGAACATTGAGGTGCATATGGTCTTTCTTTTCACTACATTTTTATCATTGGGGTAAATACCCAGTAGTGCAATTGCTGGGGTCATGGGATAGCTCTGTTTTTAACTTTTTGAGGAAACTCCACACTGGTTTTTAAAGTGGCTGTACCACTTTGCATTCCCACCAACAATGTAAGAGGGTTCTCTTTTCTCTAGCACCTCTCCAATATTTGTTGTTTCTTGCATTGTCAGTTCTTGCCATTCTAACTGGTGTAAGTGGTATCTCAATGTGGTTTTGATTTGAATTTCCCTGATGGCTGATGAAGATTTCATTCTTTTTGATCACCAAGTAATTTTCCATTATATCTACCTATCCATCTATCTATCTATCATCTGTCTATCTATCATCTATCTCTATCATCTATATCATCATCTATCTCTAATCTATATCTCTCACATCTTCTTTATCCATTCATCAGTCAGAGGACATTTGGTCTCTTTCCATAATTTCCATATTGTACCTAGTGCTGCTATAAATACTGGGGTGCATGTTACCCTTCAAATTAGCATTTTTGCATCCTTTGGATAAATACCTAGTAGTGCAATTGCTGAGTAGTTCTATTTTAACTTTTTAGGGTAGTTCTATTTTAACTTTTTGAGGAACCTCCATATTGTTTTCCAGAGTGGCTGCACCTGTTTGTATCCCCACAAACAGTGCAGAAAGTTTCCAAAAAATGAGTCCTTCTTATCAGAAGCTGTGGCTGAGGCACTGTCCAGGGAGCCTTGCTGAGATCTCCTTATCAGGGTTCTTGAATAAGTCTTTTCTTCACTGACTCAATACTTTTCTACTCCTGTCCCTCCTTCTTTCCCTTCCCTAAACTCTCTTGTCCATAAAAAGGCAGGAGATTTTTTTTGGAAGCTCATGGCATTGAGATGATTTCTCCCTTCAGTGCTGCATATTTTCACCTAATGCATTTCCCTAAGGAAAAAATGAAAAGTGGGGAACCAGTGCCTATCCATTTGGCCACTTTTTTTTTTTTTGGCACATAAGAAAACTTTAGCCATATTTGTATTTCTTACATATATTTATTGGTATTACAATTCCCACAGGTGTGAAAAACTAGGATGTAAACTCTTACATATTCATAATCAATGACATTAGAGTATGTTGCTAGTAGGTGTATTAGTTTCCTAGGTCTCTTTTGGCCTCTTGCTTGCTTCACTGCAGTAAGTAAAGGCTTGACTGTTACTTTCAGATGGGATCATTGTCCTAATTTACCCCTCCACAGTTGATAGTTCATTACATTCCTGTGTACATCTTTGTGAGGACATATATTTTTATTTCTCTTAGGTATATATCTAGAAGTGAAATTCCTGCGTCTTATGGTAAATTTGTATTTTTTCCTTACATCACTACCAAACTGATTTCCAAATGACGTTACCAGTTTTCATTGCCACCAGTAATGTGTTAAGGTTTTACTTTCTTTATATATTCACCAACACTTATTGTATTTTTTAATATTAGCTATTTTAGTGATTACCGAGTCTTATAGAAAATTTATCCTTTTATTTTTTTAAATTATTTTTATTAACATATAATGTATTACTTGCCCAAAAGTACAGGTCTCTGAATCATCAGGCTTACACATTTTGCAGCACTGACTATAGCCCATGCCTTCCCCAATGTCCATAACCCAACCACCCTATCCCTACCTCCCCACTCCCAGCAACCCTCAGTTTGTTTTGTGAGATTAAGTCTCTTATGGTTTGTCTCCCTCCCAATCCCATCTTGTTTCATTTTTCCTTCCCTACTCCCACAGCCCCCCACCCTGTCTCTCAAATTCCTCATATCAGAGAGACCATATGATAATTGTCATTCTCTGATTGACTTATTTCGCTGAGCCTAATACCCTCTAGTTCAATCCATGTCATTGCAAATGGCAAGATTTTATTTCTTTTGATGGCTGCATAGTATTCCATTGCATGTATATACCACATCTTCTTTTTTTTTTTAAGATTTTATTTATTTACCAGTTAGAGAGGGAGAGAGAGCGAGCACAGGCAGATAGAAAGGCAGGCAGAGGCAGAGGGAAAAGCAGGCTCCCTGCTGAGCAAGGAGCCCGATGTGGGACTCGATCCCAGGACGCTGGGATCATGACCTAAGCCAAAGGCAGGCGCCCAACCAACTGAGCCAACCAGGCGTCCCACCACATCTTCTTTATCCATTCATCTGTTGATGGACATATAGGTTATCTTCATAGTTTGGCTATTGTGGACACTGCTGCCATAAACATTCAAGTGCATATGCCCTTCAGATCACTACATTTGTATCTTTATAGTAAATACCCAGTAGTGCAATTGCTGGGTTGTAGGGTAGCTCTGTTTTCAACTTTTTGAGGAACCTCCATGCTGTTTTCCAGAGTGGCTGCAACAGCTTGCATTCCCACCAACAGTGTAGGAGGGTTCCCCTTTCTCTGCATTCTCGCCAACATCTGTCATTTCCTGACTTGTTAATGTTAGCCATTCTAACTGGTGTAGGTGGTATCTCATTGTGGGTTTGTGGTTTTGATTTGTATTTCAAATACAAAGGACTGCTGGCGAGTGATGTGGAGCACTTTTTCATGTGTCTGTTGGCCATTTGGATGTCTTCTTTGCAGAAATGTCTGTTCATGTTTTCTGCCCATTTCTTGATTGGATTATTTGTTCTTTGAGTGTTGAGTTTGATCAGTTCTTTATAGAATTTGATACTAGGCCTTTATCTGATATGTCATTTGTGAATATCTTCTCCCATTCTGTCAGTTGTCTCTTGGTTTCGTTGACTGTTTCCTTTGATGTGAAAAAGCTTCTGATCTTGATGAACTCCCAATGGTTCATTTTAGCCCTTGCTTCCCTTGCCTTTCGTGATGTTTCTAGGAAGAAGTTGGTATGGCTGAGGTCAAAGAGGTTGCTGCCTGTGTTCTCAAAGATTTTGATGGATTCCTGTCTCACATTGAGGTCTTTCACTCATTTTGAGTCTATTTTTGTGTGTGGTGTCAGCAAATGGTCCAGATTCATTCTTCCACATGTGGCTATCCAATATTCCCAATACCATTTGTTGAAGACACTGTCTTTTTTCCATTGGACATTCTTTCCTGCTTTGTCAAAGATTAGTTGACCATAGAGCTGAGGGTCTATTTCTCAGCTCTCTATTCTGTTCCATTGATCTATGTGTCTGTTTTTATGCCAGTACCATACTGTCTTTAAGATTATAGCTTTGTAATAGAGCTTGGAGTCTGGAATTGTGATGCCTCCAACTTTGGTTTTCTTTTTCAACATTCCTGTGGCTATTCAGGGTCTTTTCTGGTTCCATATAAATTTTAGGATTATTCATTCCATTTCTTCAAAAAAAATGATGGTATTTTGATAGGGATTGCATTAAATGTGTAGAATGCTTTAGGTAGCATAGACATTTTCATAATATTTGTTCTTCCAATCCATAAGCATGGAACATTTTTCTATTTCTTTGTGTCTTCCTCAATTTCTTTCATGGGTGTGTTTTAGTTTTCTGAGTACAGGTTCTTGCCTCTTTGGTTAGTTTTATTCCTAGGTATCTTATGGTTTTGGGTACAATTGTAAATGGGATCAATTCCTTGATTTTTCTTTCTTCTGTCATGCTGTTGGTATATAGACATGCAACTGATATTTGAGCATTGATTTTATATCCTAACACTTTACTAAATTTCTGTATGAGTTCTAGCAGTTTTGGAGTGGAGTCTTATGGGTTTTCCACATAAGGTATCATTTCATCTGCAAAGAGTGAGAGTTTGACTTCTTCTTTGCTGATTCAGATGCCTTTAATTTCTTTTTGCTGTCTGATTGCTGAGTCTAGGACTTCTAGTGCTATGTTGAATAGCAGTGGTGATAGTGGACATCCTTGCCATGTTCCTGACCTTTCCGGAAAAGCTCTCAGTTTTTCCCCATTGAGAATGATAGTCACTGTGTGTTTTTCATAGATGGGTTTAATACCTTATATCCCTACACTTTGATTAAGAAAGATGGGTTTAATACCTTATATCCCTACACTTTAAGAAAGGGTGCTGTACTTTGTCAAATGCTTTTTTTGCATCTATTGAGAGTATCATATGGTCTTTGCTCTTTCATTAATATATTGCATCACATTGATTGATTTGCAGGTGTTGGGCCAACCTTGCAGCCCAGCAATAAATCCCACTTGATCATGGTGAATAATCCTTTTAATGTACTGTTGGATCCTATTGGCTAGTATTTCGTTGAGAATTTTTCTATCTCTGTTCATCAAGGGTATTGGTGTGCAATTCTTTTTGATGGGGTCTTTGTCTGGTTTTAGGATGAAGGTAATGCTGGCCTCATAAAATGAGTTTGGAAGTTTTCCTTCCATTGCTGTTTTTTGGAACAGTTTCAGGAGAATAGGTATGAATTCTTCTTTAAATGTTTGGTAGAAGTCCCCTGGGAAGCCCTCTGGCCATGGGCTCTTGCTTGTTGGGAGATTTTTGATGACTGCTTCAATCTCCTTACTGGTTATGGGTCTGTTCAGGTTTTCTATTTTTTCCTGGTTCAGTTTTGGTAATTTATCCATCTCTAGGAATGCATCAGTTTCTTCCAGATTGTCAAATTTGCTGGCATATAGTTGTTCTTAATATGTGCTTATAATTGTTTGTATTTCTTGGTGTTCATTGTGATCTCTCATTTTTCATTCATGATTTTATTACTTTCAGTCCTTTCTCTTTTCTTTTGGATAAGTCTGGCCAGGGGTTTATCAATCTTATTAATTCTTTCAAAGAACCAGCTCCTAGTTTCATTGATTTGTTCTTCTGTTCTTTTGGTTTCTGTCTCATTGATTTCTGCTCTGACCTTTTTATTTTTCTTCTCCTGCTGAGTTTAGCCTTTCTTTGCTGTTCTTTCTCCAGCTCCTTTAGGTGTAGGGTTAGGTTGTGTATGTGATACCTTTATTGTTTCTTGAGAAAGGCTTGTATTGCTATATACTTTCCTCTCAGGACTGCCTTTACTGCGTTCCAAAGATTTTGAACCCTTGTGTTTTCATTATCATTTTGTTTCCATGATTTTTTTAAACTCTTCTTTAAGTTCATGGTTGAGCCATTGATTCTTTAGTAGGATGTTCTTTAGCATCCATGTATTTGAGTTCCTTCGAACTTTCCTCTTGTGATTGAGTCCTAGCTTGAGAGCGTTGTGGTCTGAAAATAAGCGGGGAATGGTCCCAATCTTCTGGTACTGGTTGAGACCAAATTTGTGACCCAGGATGTGATCTATTCAGGAGAATGTTCAATGTATGCTAGAGAAGAATGTATATTTTGTTAATTTGGGATCTAATGTTATGAAAATATATGTAATATCTATCTGGTCCAGTGTGTCATTTAAGGCCTTCATTTCTTTGTTAATGTTTTGGTTAGATGATCTGCCCATTTCAGTGAGAGGGGTGTTGAAGTCCCCTACTAGTATTGTAGATGTGCTTCTTAGATTTTGTAATTAATTGGTCTATATAATTGGCTGCCCGTCTATTAGGGGCATAGATATTTAAAATGGTTAGATCTTCTTGTTGGACAGACCCTTTAAGCATGATATAGTGTCTTTCCTCATCTCTTATTATAGTCTTTTACTTAAATTATATTTTGTCTGATATTAGGATTGCCACCCCAGCTTTCTTTTGATGACTATTAGCATGGTAAATTATTTTCCACCCCGTCACTTTAAACCTGGGGATGTCTTTTGGTTTAAAATGAGTCTCTTTCAGACAGTATCTCAATGGGTCTTGTTTTTGTTTCTTTGTTTGTGTGTTTTAATCCATCCTGATACTCTGTGTTTTTTAATTGGGACATTTAACCCATTTACATTCACGGTAATTATTGAAAGTATGAATTTAGTGCCATTGTATTGCCTGTAAGGTGATTGTTACTGTATATTGTCTCTGTTCCTTGTGGTCTATTTTACATATAGGCTCTCTCTTTGCTTAGAGGACCCCTTTCAATATTTCTGGTAGAGCTGGTTTTGAATATGCAAATTCTTTTAATTTTTGTTTGTCTTGGAATATTTTTATCTCTTCTTCTATTTTCAATGACAGTCTAGCTGGATATAGTATTCTTGGTTGCATATTTTTCTTGTTTAGTGCTCTGAATATATCATGCCAGTCCTTTCTGGCCTGACAGGTTTTTGTGGATAAGTCTGCTGTTAATCTAATATTTCTACCATTGTGTGTTACAGACCTCTTGTCCTGAGCTGCTTTCAGAATTTTCTCTTTGTCACTAAGCCTTGTAATTTTTCCTATTAGATGATGAGGTGTGGACCTATTCTTATTGATTTTGATGGGAGATTCTTCGAGCCTCCTGGATTTTGATGCTTGTTCCCTTTGCCATGTTTGGGAAATTCTCTATTATAATTTGCTCCAATATACCTTCTCTCCCTCTCCCTCTTTCTTCTTCTGGGATCCCAATTTTTCTAATATTGGTTCATCTTATGGTATCACTTATCTCTTGACATCTCCCCTTGTGGCCTAGTAGTTGTTTGTCTCTCTTTTACCCAGCTTATTTATTATCTGTCATTTGGTCTTCTATATCACTGATTCTCTCTTCTGCCTCCTTTACTGCAGCAGTAAGAACCTCTGTTTTTGATTGCACCTCATTAATAGCTTTCTTGATTTCAGTTTGGTTAGATTTTAGTTCTTTTATTTCCCCAGAAGGGGATTTATTTCTCCAGAAAGGTATTCTCTAATATCCTCCATGCCTTTTTTGAGCCCAGCTAGCACCTTGATAATCATCATTCTGAACTCTAGTTCTGACATATTGCCAATATCCTAAATTAATCCTTTTAAAGCAGCTTTTTAATCAAATTGATTTCTTATTGTGATTTTAATTTGCATTTCCTTAATTATTAGCACTTCTGAGCACCTTTTTATCCATTTACGAACCTTTACTAGCTATTTGTATATCTTCTTTGCTCAAATATCATTTTAAATCGTTTGACTACTTATTGAGTTGAAAGAATTCTTCCTACATTCTGGGTTCAAATCCATTATCAGGTATGTAATTTTCAGTTATTTTCTCTCAATATTATATTGGGTTCATCTCTTCATTTCCATAATATTACTGTTTGAAGTACAAAATTTTTGAATTTTGATAAAGTACAATTTACTCTTTCTTTTATGGATTGCTTTTTGTTGTCACATGTGAGGATTCTTTCCTAGCCCAAGGTTATATGTCCTCTAAGAGTTTTAAGCCTTAGATATAAGTATTTGATCTAGTTGTGGTAAGTTTTGTGTGTGATAAGATAAGGTCTAAATTTCGTTTTCTGAATGTAGGTATCCTTCTGGTCCAGCACCCTTTGTCAAAAGACTGTGTTTTCCCCCATTGAACTTTCTTGACACATTTGCTAAAAATCAGCTGGCTTTACATATGTGGTTTTATTTCTGAACTCTCAATCTTATTTATACATCTATGCCCATCCTAGTCCTAATACACCTGCCTTTGTTAATGTAGCTTTAAATTTTAAACTTAGGTAGTGTCAATTCCTAGAATTTTTTTTAAATTGTTTAGCTGTTCTAGGTTCTTTGCATTTTTATGTAAATATTTGAATCAGTAAAAAGCCTTCAATGTTTTTGATAGTTATTATGTCATATCAGTAGATCAGTTTGGGGAAAATTGCCACCTTAATGATATTGAGCCTTCTAATCTGCAGACATGGAATATCTCCCCTCTTATTTAGAATGTATTTAATTCTCTCAGAAATGTTTGTTAAGTTTCAGTGTATAAATACTGCATTTCTTCCATTAAATTTATGTTATTGTATTATTATTATTGAATAATATATGTTATATATAATAATATATGCAATTAACCAATCCATTTATTTTCCTTTATGTTACTTGCTAGAATATAATAGAAATGGCAGAGAAGGACATCCTTTCCTTGATCCTGACTCTAGGGAGAAGGATTTTTCTCTTTTACCATTAGTTGTGATGTGAGGTAGGAGGGTTGTTTTGTTTTGTTCTGTTTTGTTTTCTGGTTTTATTAAGAAATAATTGACGTACATCACTGTATAAGTTTATGGTATATGACTACAGTTTACACCGATATAAGGTATATAGGAAAGTTGTAAGAAATATGGTTTTCATTGTTGTTTTTGTTTGTATTTTTATCTTTAGAGAGAGTGGTGGATGGGGGACAGAGGGAAAAGAGAGAATATCCCATGCAGGCTCCACAATGAGCATGGAACCGGGCAAAGGGCTCAATCTCATGACTGTGAGATCATGATTTGTGCCAAAATCAAGAGTCATAGGCTTTATTGACTGAGCCACCTAGGAGCCCCAAGAAATAGATCATTATAGGTGCCCTTTATCAGGTGGAAAAAGATTCCTTCTGTTCTTGATCCGAGTATT
Organism: Taxidea taxus jeffersonii; assembly: GCA_003697995.1. Lineage (NCBI taxonomy): Eukaryota > Metazoa > Chordata > Mammalia > Carnivora > Mustelidae > Taxidea > Taxidea taxus. Next base: position 26,082 of record RCUC01146980.1, on the reverse strand, counting down.
TTTGTGATTATTGGATGTTGGATTTGTTAAATGCATTTTAAGAGTAACTATTTGATAAACATGTGATTTTTGTCTCTTATTCTGTTAATATGTAGTATTACTATAGTTTATTTTTAGTTGGTGAACCAACCTTGAATTCCTGTGATAAATCCCATTTAATCATGGTATTTTTATAGAGTTAAATTGGTATAACATTATGTTTCAGTTATCCAAGTTTATGATTTGACATCTGTCTACACTACAAAGTGATCACCACTAAAAGGCTGATTGCCATCTATCTCACCATACATTGACCCCGTCACCCATTTTCACCCACCCTTCAAATACCTTTCTTTCTGATAACCATAAATCTGTTTTCTGTATCTATGAGGTTTTTTGGTATTGTTTTACTTGTTCATTTATTTTGTTTAGATTCTACGTATGAATGACATCATATGGTATTTGTCTATCTCCATCTGACTTATTTTACATTTCCATTGGATATTCTTTTTTGCTTTGTCAAAAATTAGTTGACCATAAAATTATGGTTCCACTTCTGGGTTTTCTGTTGCGTTCTTTGGATCTATATGTCTGTTTTTGTGCCAGTACCGAACTGTCTTGATGGTATTGCTTTGTAATAGAGCTTGATGTCTGATATTATGACACCCACCAGCTTTGGTTTTCTTTTTCTTTTCTTTTCTTTTTTTTCAAAGATTGTATTTATTGGAGAGAGAGAGAGAGAGAGAGAGAGAGAGCACAAACGAGGTGAGGGGCAGAGAGAGAAGCAGACTCCCTAGTGAGGGGGGTATCCCAATGTGGGGCTTGATCCTGGCACTCTGTGATCATGACCTGAACCAAAGGCAGACACCCAGCCAACGGAGTCACCCAGGTACCCCTGTTTTTCTTTTTCAGCATTCCTCTGGCTATTGTTTTCTAATTCCATACAAATTTTAACATTAATTGTTCTAGCTCTTTGGGAAATGTTGATGGCATTTTGATAGGGATTTCATTGAATATGTACATCTATCTGGGTAGCATAGATATTTTAACAGTATTAATTCTTCAAATTCATGAGCATGGGATATTTTACTATTTCTATGTCTTCCTCAATATCTTTCATAATTGTTCTATAGTTTTTAGAGTACAGATCTTCTGCCTCTTTGGTTAGGTTAATTCCTAGGTATCTTCTGGGTTTTGGTACAATTGAAATTGGGATCGATTCTTTTAATTTCTCTTTCTTCTGTCTCATTGTTAGTGTATAGACATGCAACTGATTTCTTTGCATTGATTTTATATCCTGCCACATTGCTGAATTCCTCTTTGGTTTCTAGCAATCTTGGGGTCAAGTCTTTTGAGTTTTCCACAAAAAGTATAATGCTCCACTCACAGCAATGGATATATCATCTAAGCAGAAGATCAACAGGGAAAAAAGGATTTTGAATGACACACTTGGCCAGATGGACTTCACAAATATATACAGAGTATTCCATCCTAAAGCAACAGAATATACATTCTTTTTTAGTGAACAAGGAATATCCTCTAGAATTACAAACACAGTCACAAATCAGGTCTCAATGAGTACCAAAAGACTGGGATTATTCCCTACATATTTTCAGACTACAGTGCCTTGAAAATGGAACTCAATCACAAAAGGAAATTTGGAAGGAACTCAAACACCTGGAGTTTAAAGAGCATCCTACTAAAGAATGGATGAGTCAACCTGGAAATTAAATCAGAACTTTAAAAGTTTATTGAAACAAATGAAAATGAAAGAAAAACCCTTTGGGATATAGCAAAGTTAATTCCAAGAAGGAAATACATAGCAATACCAGCGTTTCTCAGAAAATTAGAGAAGTCTCTAATACACAAGCTAACTTTATACCTAAGTGTGCTGGAGAAAGAACAAAAAATAAATCCTAAGCTAAGAAGAAGAGAAATAATAAAGATTACAGCAGAAATCAATATAATAGAAACCAAAAGAAGAGTAGAACAAATCAATGAAACTAGAATCTGGTTCTTTGAAAGAATAAGTTTGATAAGCTCCTAACCAGACTTATCAAAAAGAATATAGAAAAGACCCAAATTAATAAAATTGTGAGTGAAAGAGGAGAGATTATGACCAACACCAAGGAAATACAAACAACTTTAAGAACATAATATGAGCAACTATATGCCAACAAATAAGGGATTTTGAAGAAATGCATGCATTCCTGGACACTTATAAACTCTAAAAGCTGAAACAGGAAGAAATAGAAAACCTGAACAGACCCATAACCATTAAAGAAATTGAAGGAGTAATCAAAATCTCCCAACAAACAAGAGTCCAGTGCCATATAGTTTCCAGGGGAATTCTACCAAACATTTATTTATTTAATTTTAAAGATTTTATTCATTTGTCAAAGAGAGAGAGAGAGAGAGAGAGAGCACAAGCAAGGGGAGTGGCAGACAGAGGGAGAAGCAGGCTCCCTGCTAAGCAATGAGCCTGATGCAGGACTTGATCCCAATACCCTGAGATCATGACCTGAGCCGAAGGCAGATGCTTAACTGACTGAGTCACCCAGCTGCCCTTCTACCAAACATTTAAAGAAGAACAAGCTGTTTAAAAAAAAAAAAATAGAAATGGAAGGCAAACTTTCAAGCTCATTTTATGAGGCCAGCATTACCTTGATCCCAAAACCAGAAAAAGACTCAACCAAAGAGAATTACAGGCCAATATCCTTGATGAACATGGATGCCGTAATATTCACCAAGATAGTAGCCAGTAGGATCCAACAGTACAATAAAAGGATTATTCACCAAGATCACGTGGGATTTATTCCTGGGCTGCAGGGTGGTTCACCATTCACAAATCAATCAATGTGATATGTCACATTAATAAAGAAAGGACAAGAACAATACAGTACTCTCAATTGGTTCAGAAAAAGAATTTTACAAAAACACAGTCCTTTCTTGATTTGATTAAAACTCCCCACAGTGTAGCGATAGAGGGAACATACCTCAATATCATAAAAGTCATCTATGAAAGCTGACAGTGAGTATCATTCTCAGTGGGGTAGACTGAGAGTTTTTTCCCTAAGGTCAGGAACACAACAGGGATGCCCACTTTCACCACTGTTGTTCAACATAGTACTAGAATTCTAGCCTCAACTAGCCTCTTTTCTAGCCTCTTTTGTTGTCTGATTAGACAACAAAAAGAAATGAAAGGCATTCAGATTGGCAAAGGAAAAGTCAAATTCCCTCTTTATATAATAACCTTTTTGGGACGCCTGGGTGGCTCAGTTGGTTAAGCGGCTGCCTTCGCCTCAGGTCATGATCCCAGCGTCCTGGGATGGAGTCCCACATCGGGCTCCTTGCTTGGCAGGGAGCCTGCTTCTCCCTCTGCCTCTGCCTGCCACTCTGTCTGCCTGTGCTCTCTTTCTCTCTCTCTAACATATAAATAAATAAATAAAATCTTTAAAAAAATAATATGTAGTAACCTTTTTATTTTCTGATTTTGATGATATTTTCTTAATGTAAAAAATGTCAATTGTAGAGAAATAAAAACAGAATCAACCTCCCTTAGTTTCTCCAACAGAGATAATTCCTGTGGACTTTTTAGTGTCTGTCTTTTTCTTCTGTTCCTTCTTCCTTTCTATTCAATGGGCAGTTGATTAAAGAAGTACTTCTCTTGTGTTGGAAAGTAGACTCCTGTCTATGGCCACACCACCCTGAACGTGCCTGATCTCATCTGATCTCGGAAGCTAAGCAGGGTCGGGACTGGTTAGTACTTGGATGGGAAAGTAGACTCCTTTTCTTTTTTTCTTTTTCTGTGTATATCCTTTTACATTGATGTGTTGAATTCTGCATATGATTTTTCTAGCTTTTTTATTAGAGATTGTATTCTGATTTTCCTGTCTTGTTAAATATTCTTTGTGACCATTGTTCTGATAAGCATATTTACTTTGTGAATGTGCCATTATTTATTTATTTTTCTTGTTGTTGATGTTTCTATGCTTATTTCCAAATTTTGCTACCATAAATACTATTGTAATGAACGTCTTGATCAATGAAGCTTGTCCTTATTTTGTCTTACCTCCTTGATGATACCGCTTAGAATTGGAATTTATGGGTCAATTTTTAAACTGCTTTTAATACATTTTTATATGCATTTTAAAATGTAATTTTCTCAATTTCAGTGTATGTGATATTCATAAGGACTATTTCCAAATATTATAACAAGTATATTTTTGTATTTCTGTCAGGGTCATGAGATGTATGAAAGAACATTCATCAACCCCTTACTATAGGGGTACTCTGCCAACTAAGAGTCAAAATAAGCATCTTATGGAATCCATTTGTCAGAAGATGCATAAAAATAAGATAGAATAGACTGTTTCTTATTTAAGTAAAATAAATGTTCATTGCTATTGTGGGTTCTTTTGATTCTGTCAGCAAGTTTCAATTAATCTTAAACGGGAATCAGAATCTCACTTAAGACTGATATTGCCCAATTCTTTGTCTCAGTAATAAACTGGCATTGTCATCATCATTCAAAAAGAGTAAATATAGATATTTTTTCCATTTTCATTCATTTATAAACTTGATTATATGAAATAGAATTTCCATTTTTAAAGTATACAATGGAATACTATGCAGCCATCAAAAGAAATGAAATCTTACCATTTGCGACGACATGGATGGAACTAGAGCATATTATGCTTAGCAAAATAAGTCAATTGGAGAAAGACAACTATCACATGATCTCCCTGATATGAAGAAGTGGAGATGCAACAGTGGTGGGGTTTAAGGTGGTAGGAAAAGAATAAATGAAACAAGATAGGATTGGGAGGGAGACAAACCAAAAGAGACTCTTGATGTCATAAAACAAACTGAGGGGGGTGGGGGGGGACAGGCATTGGGAGAGGGTGGTGGGGTTACATTATATGTTTAAATAAAAAGCTTAAAATAATAAAAAAATTTAAAAAAATAAAAATTAAAAAATATTTACTGAGGTATAATTGACATAATATTTTTAGTATCATGTGTACGAATTAGTGGTTTAACATCTGTGTACATTGCAAAATGATCATTACAAATCTGGTAACATTTGTCACTTTATAAAGTTAATGCAGTATTGTTGACTATATTCCCCATTGTATACATTACATCCCTATCACTGATTTATTTTTTAACTGGATTTGTATTTCTTAATCCTTCCATCCTTCTATCCCCTCAACCCTCCTCTCATGTGGTAGCCATCAATTTGTTCTTTGTATCTAAGAGTCTGTATTTTATTTTGTTCTGTTTGTTTTTTATTTTTTAGATTTCACATAGAAGTGAAATCATGCAATATTTATCTTTCTGTGTGTAACTCATTTCATGTGTTATAATACTCTCAAGATCCATCCATGTTGTTGCAAATGGCAAAATTTCTTTTTTTATAACTGAGTAGTATTAAAATGTATATTTATGTGTGTGTATATATATGTGTATGTATATATATACATATGTATATATATATATACACCCATGTACACATACATACATACACACACCATATCTTTTGTATTCATTCATCCATCAATGCACAGTTAGGTTCTTTCCATATTTTGGTATTGTAAACAATGCTTCAGTGAACCATAAAGGTAGATGTATCTTTTCAAATTAGGTCCCCCCCCCCCGCATTTTTTTCCAATAGATATCCAGTAGTGGAAAGCTGGATCATATGTTAGCTCTGTTTTTAATGGTTTGAAGAATCTCTGTAGGTTTTCCTTATTGGCTGTATCAATTTACATTCCAGCCAAAAGCTATTGAGGGTTCTCTTTCTCCACATCTCCACCACTTGTTCTTTCTTTTCTTTTTGATAATAACCACTCTGAGATGTGTAAGGTGATAGCTCATTGTGATTTCTGTTTGCATTTCCTTGATGATTAGTGATGTTCAACATCTTTTTTATGTGCTTATTGGCCCTCTGTGTCTTCTTTGAAATACTGACTATTTGGATACTTTTCTCATTTTATTGATTGGGTTTTGTTTTTTTTGTTTGTTTGTTTTGTTTTTGTTTTTTGTTTCTGAGATATATGAATTATTTATATATTTTGTGTATTAATCCCTTATTGGATATACTATTTACAAATATCTTCTCCCATACAGTAAATTACATTTTCATTTTGTTGATAGTTTCCTTCTCATTATAGAAACTTTTTAGTTTGATGTTCCACTTGTGTATTTGCTTTTTTTTTCCCCTTGCTTTTGGAATCAGATTAATAATACAAACATATTTTACTAGGTAAGACTGATATCAAGGAACTTATGACCTATGTTTCTTCTAGGAGTTTTATGGCTTCAGGTCTTACATTTAAAGTCTCTAATCAATAATGAGTTCATTTTTCTATACAGTATAAGGTAGAGTCGTTTCATTCTTAACATGTATCTGGCAATTTTTCCCAAACCTTTTATTGAAGAGACTACCCTTTTCCCACTGTACATTTTTGTCCTCTTTGTTGTAAATTAATTTGTGTTATACACATGAGTTTATTTCTCATTTCTCTATTCTGTTCTATTGATCTATGTGTCTTTTTAAAATCAAATTCTGTACTGCGTTGGTTACTAGAACTTTGTATTATATTTGAAAACCAGGGAGCATGATTCCTTTGGAATTGTTCTTTCTCAAGATTGTTTTTGCTATGCATTGTCTTTTCTGGTTCCATACAAAATTTAGAATTATTTGGTTTTTATTTTTTTCTTTGAAAACTGCTGTTTGGATTTTGATGGGGTTTGCATTGAATTTGTTGATTGCTTTGGGTAGTATGGGCATCTTAACATTAATTTTTGCAATCCATGAACACAGACTCTCCATTTATTTGTGTCTATTTCAGTTATTTCATCAATGCCAGTTTTCAGTGTCCATTTTTTCACTTCAATACCTAAATTTATCCTAGGTTAAAAAATACACACACACACACACACACACATATATATATATTCTATATATATGTGTGTATTTTTACACATATATACATATATATACATATATTTTACATACACACACACATATATGTACATTTAACATATATGTGTATATATTTTACATATATGTATATATATAAATACATATGTTTGTAAATATGTATATATTTTACATATATATGTAATATATATATTTTATATATATTATACATATTATGTATATAACATACATATCTATATATATTTACATTTAAATATTTTACATATATATGTATATATTTTACATATATGTGTATATATTTTACATAAATATATACATATATTTATAAATATATGTATATATTTTACATATATACATATATCTTACATATATATGTATATAGAATTCTATATATATAATTCTATGCATTTTATTTTATTTTTTGAAAATGTAAATGGACTGGCTTCTTGTTTTTTCTTTCTGACAGTTTGTTTTTAGTGTATATAAATATAATAGATTTTTGTATATTAATTTTGTATTCTGCAACTTTACTAAATTCATTAGTTAAATATAGTTCTTTTTTGGTGGCATCTTTAGGGTTTTGTATATCCAGCATCATGTCTTCCATAAAAGTAATCATTTTAATTTTTATCTTCTAATTTGTATTTTTTCTTTCTTTTTCTTGCCCAATTGGTGTGAGTAGGAATTCCAATACTATCTTGAGTAAAACTGGGGATAGTGACCTTCCTTGTGCTGTTACTGATCTCAGAGCAAAAGTTTCCTGTATGATATTGAATATGATATTAGCTGTGGGTTTGTCACATATGTCATTTATTATGTTCAGGTACCTTCTCTCTGTACCTATCTTGATGAGCATTTTATTCTTAATGGATATTGAATTTCATCATATGCTTTTTCCGCATCAGTTGAGATGATCATCAGTTTTATTAATTTTGTTAATGTTATGTATAACATTGATTAATTTGCAGATGTTGAAATAGCTTGCGTCCCTGAAATAAATTCCACTTGATCATGGTGCATGATATTTTTGATAAATTGTTGAATTCAGGTTGCTAATATATTCTTTAAAGATTTCATTTATTTTTGTGTGAGAGAGAGAAAGAGATATAGAGAAAGAGCAGGGGGAAGGGCAGAGGGAGAATCAGACTCCCTGCTGAGCAGGGTGCCCAATGCGGAACTCGATCCCAGGACCATGAGATCATGACCTGAACCAAAGGCAGACGCTTAACCCACTGAGACACACAGGCTCCCAGATTGCTAATATTTCATTGAGAATTTTTACAAATAAGTTCCTCAATGATATTGGCCTGTAATTTTCTTTTTTAGTGGTGTTATTGTCTGGTTTTAGTAACAGGGCAATGTGGCCTTATTAAATTGTTTTGGGAGCTTTCCCTCTTCAAGTTTTTAGAAGAGTTTGAGAAAGACATTAAATCATCTTTGAGTTTTGGTAGAATTTACCTGTGAAGCTATCTGGTCCTGCTACCTGTTAGTAGGTATTTGATTACTGATTCAATCTCCTTGATAGGAATCAGTTTATCTAGATTTTCTTTCTTCCTGGTTCTATCTTGGATTATTGTAAGTTTCTAGTAATTTATCTATTTCTAGTAATTTATCTATTTCTATTAGGTTGTTCAATTTTGTTGGTGTGTAATTGTTCATAGTAGTGTTTTATGATCATTTGTAATTTTGTGAATATCAATTATAACTTCTCTTTCATTTCTGAGTTTATTTATTAAGCCATCTTTCTTCTAAAGCTCTTGGGCTTCATTTGTTCTTCATTTTTTAGTTCCTTTTGTTATTATATCACAACCCTGTCTCTCAAATTTATTTTGCAATCTTGGTTAAGTTGACAAATTCTCATATATCTTAGTATTCTGGGATTATAATATCAGTTGTTTCAGTGATGATTTAATGATATCATCCCTTTATGAACTCCTTTAAAATATATATTAAATTTTTATTAATTGCAAATCCCCAGTACCTAGTACAGAATGTTGTATATGAAGGTGATGAATATAAATTCAAGAAAGATGTAGGCAAATGTAAGGGAACAACCCAAAATGTCTGGATTGAGCATATGAGTTAGCAGGTGTTGGTCAAGGATAGGGAATCTTCATTACAGTCTTTAGTTTAGGTCAATGTAAACTGGTTTTGTACACCACTCTGGAATACTACTTGTGGAATGTGAATGTTGGTAGATAAGGTTCTCATGGGGTCTCAGGCAGAAAAAAATTCCCAATCCTTCCTAGACCTTGAGTAGTGCTTTCATAGTCATCAGTCTGTTGATTCACTGACTCACAAAATTCTCTGAGTGTCTGCTTTGTGCTAAGATCTGTACTGCTTGTTAAGAATATAACAATGAATGAGATGAACCCAGTGTCTGGCCTTGAGGAGATGTGTATTGAGATTGCAGCATCCACAAAGAAGTATATCAAAGTACAGGGAGGCACAAAGGTAGACCTGGTTTATTATAACCCATTGCTCTGAGAAAGGAAGATTTTGTTGGTCTTAGATAAGAACTACCTTCTATGATGAAAAAGAGTTGTAAGGAAAGACATAGTGGTTTGAAGCAGCTTAGTTTGTTTTGGAAATAAGTGTTATTTTAGCTCAGCTGGAATATATGGTTTAAAAGAGGGGTGTGGGGGCGCCTGGGTGGCTCAGTGGGTTAAAGCCTCTGCCTTCGGCTCAGGTCATGATCTCAGGGTCCTGGGATCGAGCCCCACATCGGGCTCTCTGCTCTGTGGAGAGCCTGCTTCTTCCTCTCTCTCTGCCTGCCTCCCTGCCTACTTGTAATCTCTCTCTCTGTCAAATAAATAAATAAAATCTTTTAAAAAAAATAAATAAAAGAGGGGTGTGATGCCTGTTGAGAAATAAGGCAGAATACATAAAGTTAAGTATCTATCCTGGAGGGGAGAGTTGAAAGGACATTGAAATATTTTAAAAAGGGGAAACAATATGGCCTGATTGAAGATTTAACAAGTATCCTTCTTATTTTATTTTTGTCATGAGAAATTTTAGAGTCTCATAATTTGACTCTTTTGTATTTATTTAATAAAATCATTTCCTTTATTGATCATGCACCTGGGGGCCAGAAAGAGAAGGAAACTAACAGAGCTGAGGTTTGCAAGCAATAAGTTTCTATTGTGGGGACTAATATTTTAAAATCTGGTGTTTGTGCTCCTTTCCTTATTATATATACCTATTGGGTTGCCAAGGAACTTTAGTAACAAGATGGCAGACTTTCAATTCAGATATTTGCTTTTCACTCCCTTTGTAATTGGTGGCAAAGAATAGAACCTTTTGTATATATATATATTTTTTATTCAGGAGGTCTTTAGTTAAAGGCAAATATTTATAGACAGGTAGATAGATGTATGCATGCTATGTAAAGACACTGTGTTAGGTATAAGTGATATAGGGATGCACAAAACATGAATTCTTCCCCCAAAGAGATAGTATTCTTAAGGCAAAAAAAATGGTCAGTTCCCATGGGCTGAGAATAGGGCATCATTAGTGATAAGAAGCAGGGACTATGGTGGCCCTGAAAAGGGATCCCTGACACAGTATAGGAAGTGTCTCGTGGTACTGAGAGTAGATGATCTCTGAGTTGAGGTTTTAATGATCAGTGGGAATGGAATGAGCAATGAAGAAGGGTTGGAAGAGGGGAAAGGTGGAGAATAGATCAGAGTTGTTGGGAAGAACTGGATGGGTAAAACATGGAGCTGAGGGAGACTGGTGTATATGTAGATACATAAGTAATTTAATGTAACTCATTTTTTTCCTTTTGATTTACAGAACTTTTATTTTTATGATACAAGATACTAGAGGACCATGTACTCAAAATTAAATTCTGATTTGTTTCAGGGAGGTGCTGTTATAAAATAGCAGTGCACTTAGCATAAGATACTCATTTATTCATTAATTCATTTATTTATTATCTAAACTTTTTTTTTGCATTTTTAAAATTTAATTTCTTTTCAGCGTAACAGAATTCATTGTTTATGCACCACACCCAGTGCTCCATGCAATACGTGCCCTCCATAATACCCACCACCAGGCTCCCCCAACCTCCCACCCCCTGCCCCTTCAAAACCCTCAGATTGTTTTTCAGAGTCCATAGTCTCTCATGGTTCATCTCCCCCTCCAATTTCTCTCAACTCCCTTATCCTCTCCATCTCCCCATGTCCTCCATGTTATTTCTTATGCTCCAAAAATAAGTGAAACCATATGATAATTGACTCTCTCTGCTTGACTAATTTCACTCAGCATAATCTCTTCCAGACCCATCCATGTTGATACAAAATTTAGGTATTCATCCTTTCTGATGGAGGCATAATACTCCATACTGTATAGGGACCACATCTTCCTTATCCATTCATCTGTTGGAGGGCATCTTGGTTCTTTCCACAGTTTGGCAACCGTGGCCATTGCTGCTATGAACATTGGGGTACAGATGGCCCTTCTTTTCACTACATCTGTATCTTTGGGGTAAATACCCAGTAGTGCAATTGCAGGGTCATAGGGAAGCTCTATTTTTATTTTCTTAAGGAATCTCCACACTGTTCTCCAAATTGGCTGCAACAACTTGCATTCCCACCAACAGTGTAAGAGGGTTCCCCTTTCTCCACATCCTCTCCAACACATTTTTTTTCCTGTCTTGCTAATTTTGGCCATTCTAACTGGTGTAAGGTGGAATCTCAATGTGGTTTTAATTTGAATCTCCCTGATGGCTAGTGATGATAAACATTTTTTCATGTGTCTGATAGCCATTTGTATGTCTCCATTTGTATGTCTTCATTGGAGAAGTGTCTTTTCATGTTTTCTGCCCATTTTTTTGACATGATTATCTGTTTTGTGTGTGTTGAGTTTGAGAGGTTCTTTATAAATCCTGGATATCAGCCTTTTTTCTGTACTGTCATTTACAAATATCTTCTTCCATTCCGTGGGTTGCCTGTTTGTTTTCTTGACTGTTTCCTTTGCTGTGCAGAAGCTTTTGATCTTCATGAAGTCCCCAAAGTTCATTTTCACTTTTGTTTCCTTTGCCTCTGGAGACATACCTAGAAAGAAGTTGCTGTGGCTGATATCGAAGAGGTTACTGCCTTTGTTCTCCTCTATGATTCTGATGGATTCCTGTCTCACGTTAAGGTCTTTTATCCATTTCTTTTTTTTTTTTTTAAGATTTAATTTATTTATTTGTCAGATAGAGAGAGAGTGCAGGAGCGAACACAGGCAGACAGAGTGGCAGGCAGAGGTAGAGGGAGAAGCAGGCTCCCTGCTGAGCAAGGAGCCCGATGCGGGACTCGATCTCAGCACGCTGGGATCATGAGCCGAAGGCAGCCGTTTAACCAGCTGAGCCACCCAGGCATCCCTCTTTTATCCATTTTGAGTTTATCTTTGTGTATGGTGTAAGAGAATGGTCAAGTTTCATTCTTCTACACATAGCTGTCCAGTTTTCCCAGCACCATTTATTGAAGAGACTGTCTTTTTTCCACTGTATATTTTTTCGTGTTTTGTCAAAGATTATTTGACCATAGAGTTGAGGGTCCATATCTGGGCTCTCTACTCTGTTCCACTGGTCTATGTGTTTTTTTTTTTTTTTTTACGCCAGTACCATGCTGTCTTGGTGATCACAGCTTTGTAGTAAAGCTTGGAATCAGGAAATGTGATGCCACCAGTTTTGTTTTTCTTTTTCAACATTTCCTTAGCAATTCGGGGTCTCTTCTGTTTCCATATAAATTTTAGAATTGTTTGCTCCAGCTCTTTGAAATATACCGGTGGATTTTTGATCTTAATGGCATTAAAAGGAAAGATTGCATGTTTATTCTTCCAATCCAAGAGCATGGAATGGTCTTCCATCTTTTTGTGTCTTCTTTGATTTCTTTCATGAGTGTTTTGTACTTTCCTGAGTACAGATCCTTTACCTCTTTGCTTAGGTTTATTCCCAGGTATCTTATGGTTCTTGATGCTATAGTAAATGGAATCGATTCTCTAATTTCCCTTTCTGTGTTTTCATTGTTAGTGTATAAGTAAGCAACTGATTTCTCTACATTGACTTTGTATCCTCCCACATTACTGAACTGTTGTATGAGTTCTAGTGGTTTGGGGGTGGAGTCTTCTGGGTTTTCCATATAAAGTATCATGTCATCTGTGATTAGAGAGAGTTTGACTTCTTCATTGCCAATTTGGATACCTTTTATTTCTCTTTGTTGCCTGATTTTTTTGATGACTATTGTATTCTAGAAACTGTTAATAGTGAGTTGGATGTCCTCTTTCATTGAATTGATTTGATTATATGAAATTGGATAAGGCTCCTAGTTTTTCTGAGCCTTGGTGCCATATCTGGAAAATGGGATATTAATTTCAGGCTCACAAGATTTTCTTGAGGCTTAAATTAGATTATATGTGAATATTTTTGCAAATTCTGAAATACTATCCTAGTAATGTTACATGTGAGAAGTTTATCTTGGTGGACTGAAACAAAATCTGTTATTGAAAGAAGCTCCTAGAGACTGAAGAGGAATAGTAGAGTAGACATTTTATAGGCATACCCTAATGCTTTGAATCTGCAAATACATATATATAATATATATTTATATGCAAATATATACATATATATTAATTAATAAGTTTTTAGAGAGAGATAAGTGAGGAGGGGTAGAGGGAGAGGGAAAGAGAGAATCTTAAGGAATCTCCATGCCCATCACAGAGCCAGATGCGGGGCTCCATCCCACAACACTGAGATCATGACCTGAACTGAAGTCAAGACTCAGATGCTCAACTGACCAAGCCACCTAAGCACCCCAAATCTAGCAAATTTAAAAATATTCCCAGGAACTATCTTCAATTCTTTAATAACTTTATTTCTTAAATATTTTTAGTATAAATTGAAGATTAGTATTTAATAGGGATTAAATGAGATAGTGTATATGAAAAATAATTTATCTCAGTGTTTGGCACTCAATGTTTTTTCAATAAATATTTGTGTCTTCTAAATCTGAGCAAAAATAAGAGATTTGTTTTGGAGTTGTGAATAAGCAAAGGGATCATTTTATTTTTTTACTGTTTTTTATTATGGTATGTTAATCACCATGTAGTAAATCATTAGTTCTTGATGTAGTGTTCCATGACTCATTGTTTGTGTATAACACCCAGTGCTCCATGCAATATGTGCCCTCCTTAATGGATCGTTTTAGTGTTTGTGATCACCAGAGAATTCCCAAATATGGCCCTAAGACTTTAAGGATATACAGACAATATGTTCACCTTTCACTTTTCCTACTTTCCTTTAGGGTAAGTATGCTAACATTATAGATAGCAGTAGATTATATGCTTCATTGTACGTCATGAAAAAGCCTTTTAGTAATACCACTTCCAGTCCTCATGAGATGAGAAAGATAAAAGTTAACAGGTCAACCTAGGTACCAAATGATATACCTAATAATTCATCAAATTGCAGGATTGCTTTTTGTAAAATTTCTCTCATCAGTAAATGATATTGAGTGGTACATTCTATTTTCAGTTTGCTTCCATATTGTTTCATTGAACATAGTTTTGCAGGTGTAGTTAGAGAATTTGAAGATATGACCCTTTGTGTCCAAGTGCTAGAAGCGGAACAAAATGTGTTGTAAAAGTGAAAGTAGCCAAGAACCCAGGAATGGGGTATTAAGAATGGTTTCCTTGATTCTTTTCTTTATCAACTGCCCACATTCCGTCAGGAAGTACTACATATTTTTCTTCCTAAATGTTTTTTTCAAAAATTTTCCCCTGTTCTTTATGTTTCCATTTTAGCATCTATATTTGGCTGGTAATTTGCACCTCAAACTTAGCATGAACTTCTGATTTTCCTCCATGTCATCTCTGCACTAAGCTTTCTTCATATCAGTAAGTGGCACAGCTTGGGATCACCTGTGCTTTGTCCTTTGTCCTCGTTCCATACTTTTAATCCATCAGGAACTTTAATTATAATGTACTCTGTATCTGACCATTTTCATCTCCTGCATTGCTTCTGTCATAGTTTTTGCCACGTTTATCCCCAATCTCATGTGAGCTTTCTTTTTTTTTATTAATTGAAAAAAAATTATAAACATATGATGTATTTTTATTCCCAGGGGTACAGGTCTGTGAATCGCCAGGTTTACACATTTCACAGCACTCACCATAGCACATACCCTCCCCAATGTCCATAACCCCACCACCCTCTCCAGACACCTCCCCCCAGCGACCCTAAGTTTCTTCTGTGAGATTAAGAGTCTCTTATGGTTTGTCTCCCTCCTGATCCCATCTTCTTTCATTTATTCTTATCCTAACCCTGAAAACCCCCACGTTGCATCTCCACTTCCTCATATCAGGGAAACCATATGATAGTTGTCTTTCTCTGATTGACTTATTTCACTAAGCGTAATACCCTGTAGATCCATCCATGTCATCACAAATGGCAAGATTTCATTTCTTTTGATGGCTGCATAGTATTCCATTGTGTGTGTATATATATATATCACCTCTTCTTTACCCATTCGTCTGTTGATGGACATCTAGGTTCTTTCCATAGTTTGGCTATTGTGGACATTGCTGCTATAAACATTCAGGTGCACGTGCTCCTTCGGATCACTACGTTTGTATCTTTAGGGTAAATACCCAGTAGTGCAATTGCTGGGTCATAGGGTAACTCTATTTTCAACTTTTTGAATCTCCATGCTCTTTTCCAGAGTGGTTGCACCAACTTGCATTCCCACCAACAGTGTAGGAGTGTTCCCCTTTCTCCGCATCCTCGCCAACACCTGTCATTTCCTGACTTGTTCATTTTAGCCATTCTGACTGGTGTGAGGTGGTATCTCATTGTGGTTTTGATTTGTATTTCCCTGATGCCCAGTGATGTGGAGCACTTTTTCATGTGTCTGTTGGCCATCTGGATGTCTTCTTTGCAGAAATGTCTGTTCATGTCCTCTGCCCATTTCTTGATTGGATTATTTGTTCTTTGGATGTTGAGTTTGCTGAGCTCTTTATAGATTTTGGTTAATAGCCCATTATCTGATATGTCGTTTGCAAATATTTTCTCCCATTCTGTCAGTTGTCCTTTGGTTTTGTTAAACTGTTTCCTTTGCTGTGTAAAAGCTTTTGATCTTGATGAAGTCCCAAATGTTCCATGCTCATGGATTGGAAGAACAAATATTGTAAAAATGTCTATGCTACCTGAAGCAATCTACACATATAATGCAATCCCTATCAAAATCCCATCCATTTTCTTCAAAGAAATGGAACAAATAATCCCAAAATTTATATGGAACCAGAAAAGCCCTTGAATAGCCAAAGGAATATTGAAAAAGAAAGCCAAATTTGTTGGCATCACAATTCCAGACTTCAAGCTCTATTACAAAGCCATCATCATCAAGACAGTATGGTACTGGCACAAAGACAGACACATAGATCAATGGAACAGAATAGAGAGCCCTAAAATAGACCCTCAACTCTATGGTCAACTAATCTTCGACAAAGCAGGAAAGAATGTCCAATGGAAAAAAGACAGCCTCTTCAAAAATGGTGTTGGGAAAATTGGACAGCCACATGCAGAAAAATGAAATTGGACTATTTCCTTACACCACACATGAAAATAGACTCAAAATGGATGAAGGACCATCCTCAGAATGGATGAATGTGAGAAAGGAATCCATCAAAATCCTTGAGGAGAACACAGGCAGCAACCTCTTTGACCTCAGTCACAGCAGCTTCTTCCTAGGATTGTGTCAGCTTTCTAACTGTTCTCCCTGATTCTACTTTTACCCCTTTACAGAACATTCTTTATATAACATTTAAAATGACCTTTAAAAAACAAACGAAAAAATATATATTAAGAGAGTTGTATTCCCAGCCTACCAAGCTTCGGTGGATTCCCGGTACAGCCAGAGTGAATTTCATACTCCTTGCCAGGATCTATCAAGCTCTACCTATGAGGCCCTGTTTACTCCTTTAGCCTCATTTCCCTCATTAGACTCTTCAGATACTCTGCTTTCACCACAGTGGCCTACTCTTTGTCTCTCAACATGTCGGAGTTATTTCAATCTTAGAGTCTTGGCACTTGCTTTATCTACTCTTTAGCTACTTGCTCTGTCTACTTCTGTAGCCATATTTCTTATCGTTTCAAACATTACTATTTCATCATTCACCTACTTCTATTTTCCAGAACATTTATACTATTCACAATTTTATGCCTTGCTCCAATTATTCATACTTCCTGAAATGCTCTGTTGCATTCCCATTCTTTTCTCGGATAATTATTGTTCATCATTGAAGAGTCAGAAAAAAATAGAATCACTTAAGGAAGGGAAATTAAAGAAAGATAATGGAAAAATAAAAGAAGAATGATGACAATAACAACTGAGGCTTTATCTCCTTTAGGAAGACTCTTCCAAATCTTTCAGCCTGGGGTTTCCACTTGATTTTCTGCCTCTTTATGACTGTATTTATCACATTATGTTGTGATTATTTTCACCCATGTCTGTCTTCTCTGTTAGTCTGTGAGTTCCTTGCTGTTGGGAACTAGACTTTCATCTCTACAGTCCTAAGGTAAAGTACAGGACCTAGGGAAATACTGGTTTGAACTATTGCTAGTGACTCCATTTAGGGAAAATTGATTACCGAGCAAGTTTTGTTCTGAATAAAATTACAATTAACTCTACACACTGAGATTTAAAAGAGCAGTGTCAACACCATGAACATGGGAAAAGTTTACAGATGCCAAATGTTAGCAGGTTTAATTTAAAAGTTGTAAGGTATGTATCAGTTTCATTTGTGTTATTTGTAGTGGTTGTTCCTTTTCTGTATATAGTCAACATTTAGCTTTCCATTCAAAATGCATAGGAAGAAAATTAAATTTTAATTAAAAACATAGGAAGGTATTTATAAATGAGCAAATATTTAAAAATTAATTATGCACATAATCTTTTTTCTAATTAAAAGTGAAAAATCTTGTTATAGACTGTATTACTCTTTCTAAAATAAGTTAGGATATGTTAGTAGTGATTTTTTTTAGTATAAATCAGTTTATCCAGGGTGTTTTTATTGCAATAAATTAGCTTATTATATCCATCTACTCACACTTTTAATGAGGTGCTGAAGGTGGGATGAGATAACTAGGGAAATGTTGGTGGGGAGTATGTACTGAGAGAAAATCAACACAAAAATACTCTAGGTCGCCCTAGAGACTTGTGCTATAGACTTAACTGGACTTATGAAAATAGACTTAGCTTAATGTTATATGCAAGGCTAGGAACTAAAAAAGCATCTATTAGTGAAAAGAAATTTAGCTGAATGAGTAAAATGGTACTTAAATATCACTATACATTAAATAATTCTGCTCACTTGGGTACATAGAAGTCAGCAGAAAAATAAGGAAAACAAGATATTACAGTAAACTTGTTTAATTAAAATGTGCATTTACTTCTCAAAAATTATGTATTTATTTTTATTATGTTCAGTTAGCCAGCATATAGTTAATCATATGTTTTTCTTGTAGTGTTCAGTATTTCACGAGTTGCTTTTTTACTTTAAATTCATTTTCATTAAAAGAGAGATAAATTTCTAATTCCCACATACTTTTATTTTTAAATATACTTTTTCTGTAACCCAATTTCTTTTGATTGCTCTATAATATCTGTCCTTTTTTTAACTTTAGCTTATACATTTAACAAATATTTATTGAAATCCTACTATGTGCTTGGCTTTATGTTAAATTTTGGGATTAGAGATGAACAAATGATCATCTTAATTAACAAATGATGGTTACCCTGGCTAAAATATTAAAATGTAGTGGTCTAGGTGGAAGAATCAACATATCTCCAATAACCATAACAGAATACTAAGTGCTAAGATAGTTGAATGCACAGATTCTAGGAGACACAGGGTTAGATGTCATCACTCTTGCCTGGAGAGTTCAGGATAGTTCTCACAGAGGAGCTGACGTTCGTGTTGGGCCTTGAAGAATAAACAGAATTTTTCCTGATGGAAAAATTGATGGAAGAGTAAGAAAAGGATCACTTAAACAGGAGGAGTAATATGCAAAGGCATGGAAGAAGATAAGATATATTTAAAGATTTGTTAACTGTAACATAATATGTGACATAGATAGAGTTTTTTGCGAAAGGAAGTAAAGGGAGATTAATCCAGGAAGGTAAATATACTCCAACTTGAGAAGGGCCTTTAATTATGTACAAGTTGTTTGGGCATAAGTTGAAAGCATGTTTTTTTTTTTCTTGCAGTATTTCAGGTTAATCTGTTTTTCTTGATATTTAGCTTGCTTCTGTTTTGTATTAGTTTTTCTTCCCTGTAGCCTCATAGTTCATGACACAGTTCAAACAAAGTTCAAAATTTGCACTCAAATTTTTTAAAACTATACTTCCCAGAATTTTCTCCCAGTATGAGTCCTCCATTCCAAATGGCTGGTTTACTTTCTGTCTCCTCCCACTGTGCCTGTGTGCCTGCTGCCTTGCACACCTGGAATAAAAACATTCCTTTTGTGTTCATCTTCCATTTCTCAAACCATACTGCATCTTTTCCAGCCCAGGTCAGGTGGCTCCCCTTCTTACAAGCCTTCCTCAGCCACTTATAGCCTTTGTTCATTTTTATTTTGTTGAGTTCTGCTGGAGGCAAACTTAAAGAAATGAAAGGCCAGAAAAATAAAAACTGTGAGCATTCTACATACATATGGGGCTCCTAGAACTAGATCAAAGGTGCTTTGTTGTATAGGTTCTTCCTTGTGAAATCCAGGAGGAAGGATTCAAGAAGCAAATCGGAGAGCCAAGCTAAGGGAGTCAAAGTTGCATATTGCTAGATTGGAGGGTAAAGCCAAAAAAAAAGTCATTGAACAGATGTAGAAAAGATTGCCAGGCAGGAGATTTGAGATATATTTGGAAGGTTGGCTCAGAAACCAATGGATATATCCTGATGTTTCTTATAATGATGCAATTATGTGCTCTTAAAAATTAGTTTTTGAAATTATTTTTTTAAAGATTTTATTTATTTATTTGACAGACAGAGATCACAAGTAGGCAGAGAGACAGGCAGCCAGAGGAGGAAGCAGACTTCCTGCTGATCAGAGAGCCCGATATGGGGCTCGATCCCAGGACCCTGGGATCATGACCCAAGCCAAAGGCAGAGGCTTTAACCCACTGAGCCACCCAGGCGCCCCCTAGTTTTTGAAATTAAACAATTTTTTGTTTATTTTGTATTGTGTAGAGTTTATTTTTTATATATTTAACTTATACAATATAATTACACACTATAATCTATATTCTTTATATTATATGTTTTGGAAAATTTGAAATACAGATAAGTAAAAAGAAGCAAATACATGGGGTTCTTAACCCATCTGCATATATATAAGTGTTAAAGTTTTAGTAAATATCCTTCTGTATTTAGATAGGACTGATGGTTTATAAAACTGAAATCATACTATATCTTTTTGTAATTTTTTTGGTCAGTTGTATGTCATGATTATCTTATGTCAGCAAATATACTTCTACATCTACTGAGATATATAAATGTCATATGATGTATCAATTTCAGGTGTATAACATATGGTTTGTTATAGGTATATGTTGCAAAATGATCACTGCAATAAGTCTAGTTAACCTTAATTAGTACACGTAGTTACAAATTTTATTTTATTGTTTTAAGAACTTCTAAGAAATATTCACTTAGGCAACTATCAAACACACAATGCGGTATTATTAATTACAGTGATTATGCTATAACATTGTCAGGTATTCATCATATTTTTAATGGGTATATTATATTACTTTGTAAATAAATACTATTAGAAACTTAGGTTAAGTTTTTTTTTAACCTTTATATTATTTTTTATAAGCAACACTATTCTGAACCATCCTCATACAAATGCATTTGTACACATATTTAGTTATTTCCCTAGTATTAAACCTAAAAGTGCAATGTAGTGCAGTGGCTGGGTCAAGTGATTTGTATTTTAAAAGATTTTTCTAAAACATGTATTGTCAAAGTGCCTTCTAGAGATGTTTGTGTCAACTTATAGTCAGCATGCACTGAAAGAAAATAACTTTTTTTTTCAACCCTTGACAATATTGGTAATTATTACTACTTTGCTTCTTTATCAATTTTGTAAGGAAAAAGCAATATTTTTATGCTTTTAAAAATTTTACATTTATTTAATTACTGCTGAACTTGAATATTTTTGTATATAAATTTACATTTTCTTGGTGAATCTCTGTTCATGATTTTCTGTCATTTTGCTATTAATGTAATTACCAGTTTGACTAGATATTTCTCTTTCTGAAGAAAACTTGTTTTGTAGTCATTGTGTACAGTGCTTGATAAAAGCAAATGTTACTTATTTTTTATTAAGTTCTTAATTTTAATTCCAGTATAATTAACCTCCAGTGTTATATTAGCTTCAGATATACAGCATAAATTCAACAATTTTGTATGTCACTCAGTGCTCATCATGTTAAGTGTACTATTGTATTTACTTGAGTACAAAAGATAAAAAATTCAAATTCATGGCCCTAAAACACAAAATACAAAACATACACACATAAAACATTCAGCTCTCTGCTGCTAAGACATATTTACTATTTCAAGAAACACAGAATTCCTACTAACATTCAGTATATGCACCAATGGGACTTGAACAATGTCTTGTTGAGACATGACCACAACCAACTATTCTATTACTTTGCTTAAGAACTAGTTAATTTTCCTTGTTATTTGCTGTTTACATTCTATTCACAAACTGTGCTATAGCTTAAGGAACTCAAACATTAGAAATATATTTAAGAATAGACCAATGAGGGGCGCCTTGGTGGCTCAGTGGGTTAAAGCCTCTGCCTTCGGCTCAGGTCATGATCCCAGTGTCCTGGGATTGAGCCCCACATTTGGCTCCCTGCTCAGTGGGGAGTCTGCTTCCTCCTCTCTCTCTGCCTGCCTCTCTGCCTACTTGTTATCTCTCTCTGTCAAATAAATAAATAAAATCTTAAAAAAAAAAAGAATAGAGCAATGAGGGGCACCTGGGTGGCTCAGTGGGTTAAGCTTCTGCCTTCGGCTGAAGTCATGATCTCAGGGTCCTGGGGTCGAGCCCTGCATTTGGCTCTCTGCTCAGTGGGGAACCTGCTTCCCCTCTCTGCCTGCCTCTCTCTCTACGTGTGATCTCTCTCCCTGTCAAATAAATAAATAAAATATTTTTAAAAAAGAATAGGCCAACAATATAATGAAAATTAAGTAACTATTTTATAGGTTGTAAATAATAAATAATTGCTTATATTTACAAAAGAGAATTTATCTATGTAAAGTTTATTTTATTTTTTCAGTGTTCCAAGATTCATTGTTTATGCACCACACCCAATGCTTCATGCAACACGTGCACTCATTAATAGCCACCACCAGGCTCACCCATCCCCCCATCCCCCTACACTCCAAAACCTCAGGTTTTTTCTCAGAGTCCACAGTCTCTCATGCTTTGTCTCTGATTTACCCCAGTTCACTATTCCTTTCCTTCTCATAATGTCCTCCATGTTATTCCTTATGCTCCACAAGTAAGTGAAACCATATGACAATTGACTTTCTCTGCTTCGCTTATTTCTCTCAACATAATCTCTTCCAGTCCATCCATGTTGATACAAAAGTAAGGTATTCATCCTTTCTGATGGCTGCGTAATATTCCATTGTATATATGTACCATATGTTCTTTATCCATTTATCTGTTGCAGGGCATCTTGGCTCTTTTCACAGTTTGGCAATTATACACATTGCTGCTATGAACGTTGGAGTACATATGGCCCTTCTTTTCACTACATCTGTATCTTTGGGATAACTACCAAGTAGTGCAATTGCAGGGTCATAGTAGCTGTATTTTTAATTTTTTGAGGACTCTCCACACTGTTTTTGCAAAGTGGCTCCACTAATTTTCATTCCCATAACAGTGTAAGAGGGTTCCCTTTTCTCCACATCCTCTCCAACTTTTGTTGTTTCCACTCCTGTTAATCTTTATTATTCTAGCTGGTATAAGGTGGTCTCTCAATGAAGCCAGCATTACCTTGATCCCCAAACCCAAAATGGGCAAAGATCCCATTAAAAAGATGGATTTCAGACCAATATCCCTGATGAATATGGATGCCATGATTCTCAACAATATCCTAGCTAATAGGATCCAACAGTACATTAAAAAGATTATCCACTATGATCAGGTGGGATTTATCCCTGGGATATAAGGGTGGTTCAACATTTGCAAATCAGCAAATATGATAGAACCAATCAATAAGAGAAGAGAGTAGAACTACATGACATTCTCAAGATGCAGAAAAGTATTTGACAAAATACAGTATCCATTCCTGATTAAAACTCTTCAAAGTAAAGGGTTGGAGGAAACACTCCTCAATTTCATAAAATCTATCTATGAAAACACACAGCAAGTATCATTCTTAATGGGGAAAAACTTAGAGCCTTCCCTTGATATCAGGAACATCACAAGGATGTCCACTCTTGCCACTGTTGTTCAACATAGTAGTGGAAGTCCTAGCAACAGCAATCAGACAACAAAAAGAAATAAAAGGTATTCAAATCAGCAAAGAAGAAGTCAAAGTCTCTCTCTTCAAAGATGGCATGGTACTTTATATGGAAAACCCAAAAGTCTCCACCTCCAAATTACTAGAACTCATACAGCAATTCAGTAATGTGGCAGGATACAAAATCAATGCACAGAAATAAGTTGTTTTCTTATACACTAACAATGAAACTTTAGAAAGAGAAATTAGAGAATTGATTCCATATACAATAGTACCCAAAACTGTAGGATACCTTTGAATAAACCTAACCAAAAAGGTAAAAGATGTATGCTCTGGGAACTACAGAACACTCATGAAGGAAATTGAAGAAGACATAAAAAGATGTAAAAGCATTCCATGCTCATGGATGGGAAGAATAAACATTGTTCAAATGTCTATACTGCCTAGAGCAATCTATAATTTCAATGCCATCACAATCAAAATTCCATCAGGATTTTTCAAAGTGCTGGAACAAACAATCCTGAAGTTTGTATGGAACCAGAAAAGAACCCAAATTGTTAAGAAAATGTTGAAAGAGAAAAAACTGGGGGCATCACGTTGCCTGATTTCAAACTTTACTACAAAGCTGTGACCACCAAGAGAGATGATACTGGCACAAAAACAGAAACATAGTGGACCCTCAATTGTGTGGTCAACGAATCTTTGACAAAGCAGGAAAAAATTTTCCAGTGGAAAACAGACTGTCTCTTCAATAAGTGGTGCTGGGAAAATAGGACAGCTATGTATAGAAGAATGAAACTTGACCATTCTCTCACAACATATACAAAGATAAACTCAAAATGGATGAAAGACCTCAACATGAGGCAAGAATCTATCAAAATCCTAGAGGAGGACATAGGCAGTAACCTGTTCGATATCTGCCACAGCAACTTCTTTCAAGAGATGTCTCCAAAGGCAAAGGAAACAAAAATGAAAATGAACTTTGGGGACCTCATTAAGATTAAAAGCTTCTGCACAGCAAAGAAATCAGCCAACAAAACAAAGAGGCTACCCACAGAATGGGAGAGGAAATTTACAAATGACACTACAGACAAAGGGCTGCTATCCAAGATCTATAAAGAACTCCTCAAACTTAACACCTAAAAAACAGGTAATCTCAAAAAATGGGCAGAACATATGAGCAGGCACTTCCCCAAAGAAGACATGTGAATGCCTCACAGAAATATGAAGAAATGTTCATCATCATTAGCCATCAGGGAAATTCAAATCACAAAATGAATTCAAAAGTTGGCCACTAAAATGTGTTCTTCTGAAACATTATTATATTGAAATAGATGAGAAGTTGATAGAAAAATCAGTAAATAAAATACCAAAAATGTCAATGACAGACAGAAAGCTAGCACACAAATGTCATGTAATCACTTCTAATTTATTTTGTAAATCTTTTGCTAATTTGCTTGCTTTTTACTCTTAAACATTATTCCCTTTTTTTTGTTGTTGTTGACATTAAAATAGTTTGTAACGTAATTGGTCAATCTTTCCTTTTAAGTTGCATGATTTGCTGTTATAGTCAGGTTTTTTTCCCACGTAATTATGAGTGGCCTCCTGATTTTATCCTAATTCTCTTGTGGTTTCATTTTTTTTGACATTATATTCTTTAGTATATCTGTAATTTATAATAATACACACAGAATCAAGTACAGGCTTAAGTTATATTTTTTCCCAGATGTTTCACCAGATGTGTTAGTCATTATTAACTAATCTATCCTTTTCTCAAATGGTTTCAAATGCTATCTTTCTTATATATGAAGTTCTTTTTATACTTCGGTTCATTTATAGGTTTTCGATTCTATTTGAGTAAACTTTATTTGATGCTGTTTCATGTACTGTCATTTATTAAAGGTGTCAATAATGAGAAAGGCAAGGTATCAAATGGTATATTCTTAAAGTGATTTATTCCAAATTGCTTTATTTCATATGCTTATAGTCACTCCAAATCAATGCCTGGGAATAAAAACAATGACTATTCAATCAAGATATGGCATTCAAGAAATTGCTAGAACTAATACAAGAATCTTCGATATCATAGGATATAAAATCATCACACAGAATTTAGTTGCATTTCTGTACACTAACAGTGAAGCAGCAGAAAGAGAAATCAAAGATTCAATTCCATTTACAATCGTTGCAAAAACCATAAGATACCTAGGAATTAACCTAATCAAAGAGGTAAAACATCTGAACTTTGAAAACTATAGAACACTTATGAAAGAAATTGAGGGGACACGAAGTAATGGAGAAACATTCCAGTGCTCATGGATTAGAAGAACAAATATTGTTAAAGCATCTATGCTGCCCAAAGCAATGTACAAATTCAATGCAGTACCTATCAAAATACCAGCAGCATTTTTTATAGAGCTGGAACAAACCTAAAATTTCTGTGGATCCAGAAAAGACTCTGTATAGTCAAAGTAATGTTGAAGAAGAAAACCAAAGCTGGTGACACCAAAATGCTTTACTTCAGTCTATATTACAAAGCTGTAATCATAAAGAAAGTATGGTATTGGCACATAGATCAATGGAACAGAATAGAGAACTCAGGGAATATGGGCGGAGAAAGATGGCAGA
>ML105932.1:40660-83480 GCA_003697995.1 Taxidea taxus jeffersonii | reverse complement strand
TTTTTTTTTTTTTTAAGATTTTATTTATTTATTTGACAGACAGAGATCACAAGTTGGCAGAGGGGTAGGCAGAGAGTGGGGGGGGAAGCAGGCTCCCCCCGGAGCAGAGAGCCCGATGTGGGACTCGATCCCAGGACTCTGGGATCATGACCTGAGCCGAAGACAGAGGCTTTAACCTACTGAGCCACCCAGGTGCCCCTGGGCATTGTTTTTTGATTACTAATACAATTCCTTTGCTGGTAATCAATTTGTTCAAGTTTTTTATTTCTTCCTGTTTCAGTTTTGGTGATTTATATGTTTCTATGAATTTATCTGTTTCCTCTAGCTTGTCCAATTTGTTGGCATATAATTTTTCATAATATTCTAATTGTATTTCTGGGGTGTTGGTTGTTATTTCTTCTCTCACATGTGATTTTATTTATTTAAGTCTTTCTCTTTTTTCTTGATAAATTTCACTAGAGGTTTATCAATTTTATTGCATTTTTTTTTTCAAAATACCAGCTCCTGGTTTCATTATTGGTTCTATTGTTTTGTTCTTTTTTTTTTTTTAACTTCTATTTCTGGTCTCATATTTATTTCCTTCCTTCTGCTAGTTTTAGATTTTTCTTTGTTGTTCTTTTTCTAACTCCTTTAGATGTAAGGTTAGGTTGTTGAGATTTCTCTTGCTTCTTGAGGTAGGCCTATATTGCTATAAACCTCCCTCTTAGAACTGCTTTTGCTACATCCCAAAGTTTTTGCATGTATTTTCCTTTTCTTTTGTTTCCATGTACTTTACTTTTTTCTTTTATTTCCTGTTTGAACCATTCATTGCTTAATAGCACATTCTTTAACCTCCATGTATTCATGGTTTTTCAAGTTTTTTTCTTATGGTTGACTTCTACTTTCTTAGTATTGTGGTCAGAAAAGATGCATGGTATGACTTCAATATTTTTGAAATTGTTGAGGTTTGTTTTGTGGCCTAATATGTGATCTGTGGAATGTCCTGGATAGTGGCCATGCAATTCTTGTAAAAATGAATCCATTTACCTTAGTAAGTATCACATCTTCTGTAACCACATGCAAGTTCTTTGATAGACGAAATTAGTTAGCATCTAGATACCAAGGCAAATTGGTATCTTGCCTTGACTTTCTCTCTTTCCCTCCAAAATTAATGACAGTATTGAGACCATGTGATTTGAACTTTGTGAATCAGTCCTCATCACTCTTCCACACTTCCCTGCCGAGACTAAAGTCCTTGTTCAAGTAAAAGATCTTAGGGTGCCATTTCCACTTTGGGATCTATAAGAGTTGGCTTTCCAATTGTGCAAGATCCAGATTTTTGAATTCTCCTGGTGTGAATTCACCTCTGCTCTCAAAGCATCCAATTTTTCCCAGAGCTCGTCTTTTTTTGTTACACCTTGCTATAAGCATCAGTTTACAAAAAACACATTGTTAATATTCTATTTAGACTTTTTCCTCTGCACTACCCAGATTTTCAAAGGAAACAATTTCAAACATGTTTAGTTATTACAACAATATGCATCTGTACCTTTCCAACAGCTAATGACAGCCTATTCCTGACTACTACCTGATAACTAAGCCTATTGAAGCATGTTAACTTTTAATCTATTTTTTTATTTTAAGAGTTATAATTTACATATACAGAAATGTACAGATTTTCCTCTATAGTATACTTAACCAATATATAAACTTGTGTAATCAAGATTTAGAACCTTTTCTCACCCTAAAAATATCTCATATCCCTTTCTGGACAATGTCCCTGCACTAAGAGGCATCCAGTGTTTTGATTTTTTACATTCACAGATCTGTTTTGTCTTTTCTTGACATTTACATGAATCAAATCATGTGGATATACTCTTTTGGATATGGCTTCTTTTGTTTTATGTAATTTTTAAAATTTCATGCACTTTGTTGTATATATCAGTTGTTAATTGCTGGGTACTTTAATTGCTGGGTAATATCACAGGTATATCCCAGAATATTTTAAAATTACTCTTCTATTGATAGGCAATTGAAATGTTTCCAGTTTGGGGCTTTGAACATGCTTGTCCTAGTCTTTTTGTGAATGTATCTTTTCATTTCTCTCATATAAAAGAACAGGAAATGAATTATTGAGTTGTAGGGAGTAATAATGAAATTTATAATAAACTGCCAGATAGTTTTCCAAATTGATGCTATTTTATACTTCCATTGTCAATGAATGAGAGTTCTAGTTGCTGATAGAAGTAAACCAATACAAGGGGAAAAACTGATATGCAGAAGTGACAAAGAAGGATTTCTGGGGAAGTGATACAATCTAATTGGTGGGCAAGGAAGAAAGGTAATGGGTTTACATAGCTGTTGGGCTCTAACTTCTCAATAAAGTAGGAAGCCTGATAATCATCTTCAGAATAAGAATGGAGGAGAAAGAAAGAAGTGCTGGGTTTTAATGATAGTAGGAGAAAATATATAATCATTTTCCAGAAAAGCAAGTTTGACTAAATTAAGCAAATGTGGTATGATTGTTAGTTAACACGAAGAGCCCATTTGAAGTTAGGGGTCATACATTTTAATTTAGATCAGACAACATGATTGGGTATATTCTTCCAATGATGTTCTGTGTGTAGGAGGTTTGGAACAGGCAGAGCTGGAATTAGCTGGTTTGGGATTTTACCAGATGGGAGTAGCAAAGCAAAAACTAGGATGGGAGTTAGGGACTTATGTAAGAACAGTGATGATTATGATAGATTGAGGGATTTAAGCTGGACAACACGGGAAGTGAGCACATAAGCAATGCAGTAGCCAGTGCGAACACGGTAGGGTCAATGGAGTATAACTCCAGGTATAGTCGAATAATTGTTGCAGTCAAGACACCAGAAATTTCTCTTTACAAACATTTCATTTTGATTATGTAAGTACCATGTTCTGCCAAGTACAACTAATTTTGGACTCCATTATTTTTCAGTTCAACTACATTCAGGCTCATATTGCTCCTGGTTTTAAAATTTTTTCTCCTTTTTACTGCTATCAAACATAGCAATTAATTATTGAGGTAGCAAAATGTTTAGAAATAGACAATGCTGATATTTCCAACTAGATTTGCTCAGAGTACTTGATTTTATTCCTGGATATGAGAACAGAAATCTACTCAACCTAACTCAAATATATTTAGAAATTTAGGCTAGGAAACATGAAAAGATGTTTATAAAGACAGGAACTAAAGTCATATTCTCTGTCTTTAAGAACTGCCCAATTTCACCCATCTATGCTTTTCTATCTGTCTGGGCTGGGCTATACACTTGCATACACTTGCAACTCCATGGCCGCAGCTCTAGAACCCCATCCTTAGCTGTAGGACTCATGACCATCTGACTCATCTGTGTGTGTGGTATTTAAATGCAATTAACCTTAGTCTTTGGATTGGGTCAAGAGTGTACTAATGATCCATTCACAGGTATGTCCAGGGAAGGGAAGTGGAAGTATATGACCATGTTTTCAGTTATTTAATTAAAGTACGCTGGGTGAACAAATCCACTCCAATTATTTGGCCATTTAACTCATGTCTGTCAACATCTGAAACTTGATTAATTAGCTTCTTCTCCAAATCAGCTTCCTGTGGTTTTGTAACAAGTATACCACTTTTTTACTTACCTAAAGTAAAAACCTTCAAGTTATCTTCAAATGACCCCTTAACTTTGTCTGTTTTGTCCAGTTAGTTTTTTCTTTCTTCATAGTTGACCTTTTATATTCCCTTCCCATTACTACCAATTTTGGCTCTGTGATGGTTAGTTTTATTGTGTAACCAGGCTAGGCTGTAGTAGCCATTTATTCGAACACTAATCAAGGCATTGTTGTGAGATAGATGTAGATATAGATATATATAGGTGTAGATATATAGATACAGCCATAGATATATCTATACATCTATATAACTATATATATATATAGATATATGCAGTCATTTTAATCATATATATCATACCGGTTTGCTTTCTCTGGTAGAACTCTGAATGATACAGACCCTTATCACTTTTTTCCAGAGTCTAATTGAAGAAATATGTTTTTTGATGTAGCTTGTATTTTTTGTTTATATTTCTGCATATTTGACTTTATATGTAACCAACTTGAGCTATCTGCATGAGTGAGTAAATGCATATTAATTGGGATAATTTCAAAAGTAATGAAAACAGAATTAATAGTAAACAACTGACAATTAAAATAATATTGTGAACCACAGCACCAGTCTTTAACATTAGGTATGGACAAAAAACAAAATTATTTTCCAAATTCCCATAAAATAATAACCAAGTCTAAAGACTTAGATGACAGAATTTCTTCTATAGGTGTAGGGAAGATATTCCTTCTTTCTGTGATAGTTAGGAAGCTTACAGTTTAAGGGTAGTAAGACTATATGGTAGAAGGAAAAAGAGACTTAACTGTGCCTTTTCATGCCTTAACTTCAAATGCTCTGCTACTTAGAAACCAGTTAATGTTTTGGAAATATTCAGTAAGGGATGGGTAGGTCAGGACAAAAGGGTATGTGTCATGCTTCCCTCAGGGTGCAGGTGAGAGTCTGTAGGCTTCTGGGAAATCCCTGAAAGTGACCACTTGTACAATAGTACAGACTCATTGATAGGAGGCATCCACACAGGCGGTCCTGTTTACCCAAAGCCGTTATGCTGGTGCAGGGATCCCAGAAACTCCTGTCTGCCTTGTGGGCACAGATACAAAGACAAACACCTAGATCAGGATGAACAGCTGTTGAAGTTCTTGAACTTCAAGACCAGGAATGAATGACCAGGACCACAGACTGCAGCAGTGGGCATGAATTATATCATATTTAACTCCCCAAAAGAGCCAGGTAGAACCAGGTGGAGCTCATCAGTTACTTGTTCAGCTTCTGACACAGCAAACCACTCTAATGCCATAACCTATCTTTTTCCTGAAGATCTTTGTGGATATCAGCACCCTCTAACTGTAAATCCACAGAATCAATTAAACTAGACTTCCTCAACCATATAGTCAAAGCTATTTTAGAAAGGAGCAGGAGGAGGGTAGGGAAATCTGAGAGACTAATCACCTTTCCTAAAGCGTGTTTATTCTAGAAGACTGTCTATATTTTTACACTGAACTGAATGTTTTAGATTGGAGTACAGTCTGGTTCACATAAAACTTGATTTCTATCTTCACTTCAGGTCTCATTCTACTCTACTTGGTTTGGAATTTTAATACCTAAATATCTCTCTCACAAGGAATTAGAATATAAATAACAACCATATTATACTTATTTTAATATTCCCTGAGGTACCCATCACAAATTTTGTGGTGACAGACAGCCATTGCTTAATTTGAACTGAATCCCACGGGCAAGAGTAGGTCAGTGATTCTGTGATCGGGCAGGCCTGAGGATTGTATGTCTTTTGAGGAGGTGTTACAGGGCCTGGGATGGTGAGTTAAAGGCAAGTAGAGTTAAAATGGCCCCAAGAGAGAATCAGGGTTTGTTATGTAATGAGTCTGAAGCATGGGACTGGATTCTATATAGCATTCTCCACATTTTAAGTCTGTCCTTCAAGGCCTTGCTCAAGTGCTTTAAGTTTCACTGGACTGCAGAGAACTTATCGGCACTACTCACTTAACAGTCAAATAATACATAATGACACCCCTTGAACCAGCACAGTAATTCCGATTTAGCTCATTATTAATTGATTTTACTCTAAACTAAGTGTAAACTAAGTTTATTCTAAACTATTTTATTCTAAACTAAGTTATAACCTCTTTGAGGACAAAATGTTGGCATCTTTTCATATTCCCTTAAGGTGTTCTTAAAGT
Source organism: Taxidea taxus jeffersonii (assembly GCA_003697995.1). Classification (NCBI taxonomy): domain Eukaryota; kingdom Metazoa; phylum Chordata; class Mammalia; order Carnivora; family Mustelidae; genus Taxidea; species Taxidea taxus. Next base: position 77,672 of record ML105932.1, on the reverse strand, counting down.
AGACATTTAAAAATATTAGTTGGTTAATAAATAGCTTACTTAGTTTATGGCCTGGTAGTGGGGACATAACTAAAACTGTGCAATTGTTCTGAAACTGTGCCCTAGAGAGAAAAGATCTTGATTTTATCTTGACATTTATGAAAAGCAACAACCAAAGATTGCGTCCTGTAATTTAGCATATTACAAGAGGAAAAAGGAAAAAAAGAAGAAGAAGAGAACACAGCACAAATGCAATTTTGATATATGAAAACATATGAATATTATAATTGTGGTATTTCTGAAGAATGTGTTTTTGTGATTAATCCACATACTGAGAACTTCAATGAAGAGGGATGCCAACACAATACTCTAGTACAGATAAAAAAAAATCAATGTTAATGGCATATTCTATCTTTGAAAGTTCAGCCAAACTCATTTTCTCCTGACTGGAAAAGAGAACTAGGCAGCTGAGTTGATTAGGAGTCTCAGTTCAGTGCTGACACAACTGATGCTTGTAGTCATGCCCGGAGGACAGTAGAGACAAACAGGGAAATGGAGAGATTATGAGTCCGATAAAGAGGAATAAGAAAACAGAACCCCTCGCCTATATGTCACCGGTCTATAATATCACTGAACAATTTGAAGATCTGGAACTCTGATTTGAATTCAGCTTGAGTTCTAGACTTACAGCATATTAATAACTTATAAATGACTAAGGAAACTATCACCTGATGTGATTTTTATTGGCACTTCCTGGATTAGTTCGCTAATTGTTGAGGTGGCACAGTGAAATTACTAATTGAATATAACAATCCTATAAAATGCTATTAAAAACGTTGCCATGACTATTGCCAGATGAATTGGCTGTGCATTTTCTGCTATACTGAAAAAATAAATTTTAGGTAATAAAAAATAGCTTTGTGAATGGATTAAAAATTCTCAGGGTGGGATCATTTCACTAACAAAGTATAATAGATAAGACACTAGAAGTTATTCATCCAGGCACTCTCTATAATTTTAAATGCAAATTAGTACTTTTAAAAAAATGAGTGAATGTGCAGGAAAATATGTTTTACCTGAGGGAGGGCAAAATGTCTCCTTTTTCCAAAGGATCTCCTTTATTACCTGCTAATTAGCCTGTAGGTATATTACCAGAGTCATTCATTTGGATTAGAATATGAGTTTCAGAAGGATACACTGAAGATACACCTATGTTGTCTCAAAGTGTGTACCCCATGCTCTTATGTAAGCATGTAATTTTGGATTTGGAGAAAGAAAAACTAGCTCCCAGTGAGTTTCTACTGTAGGTCAGGCCCCATAATTGGCTTTCTGAAGCACAAGAAAGAATATTTTGTGCAGAACTGTGTCTACCTCATCCTCAACATCTTGATGTCAATGTGTCCACCCACTATAACATAGACCATGAGCAAGACATAGCTACTGAAAGAGAGATTTTACTTAATTTCGCAACAACCATAAGAGAAAGGTACTTTATCTTCTTGAGCATCCCAGGTTGGGAGACATTATATAACTTGTCCAGGGTTACATAGCTCATGAGTAGCTAGAGCCGGGATTACATAGGTCCATACATGCTCTCTAACCATCATGGTGCCTCTACATGAGAAAGCCTGAAACACCCTACTTCTCTCAATTGTAACACGGAAAATGATGACTGCAAGTGTAAAGTGACCCACTGGAGTGGCTCAGCTGCGCAATGGTTAACAAACATGACTGATTCAGATAAAATATCTTATGATGAGCAGCCACAAAAAGGGAGCTTTATTCCATCATGAGTTCACAGATCAAAAATTCTGGAATAAGCTTGGTAGATTATTTATCCAGTGGTTCTTAACCTCTGTCTCCTCCCTACAACTGACACATGAGGGATCTACCTCCAAAGCAGCGTGCCATGTTTTCAGCCACCCATCATGACATCCAATGCTATGATACTAAGTAAGGCAAACTACCATTTTGTTTTGCCAAGGACAGTGCTTTAGGTTCCTAATTGGTTTCTATGATTCTTCTTCTCCTGTCTCCTACTTCCCCAGGTCTCTTCCCCTAGGAGAAGGCATGATATTTAAAAAATGTAACATAGGCCATGCCACTCCCCTGCTCCCAGTCCCCAGCAGATGCCCTGTCATAGTCTACAGCTAGTCCTGGTCACTTCTCAAATGTCACAAATCCTACAATTATGTTCATGCTCACCAAACCAGCTCTTACATTTAAATAAACTGCCCAACATGTTTGTCTCAAGGACTATTCTCTTATTTCTCCTTTCTGTGGATGGCTCTCCACCAACCTCCAAGGGCCTCATCTCCAGTTCATTCAGGTTTTTGTGTGAGTGTCATCTCCTCTGAGTGTCTTCTCTGACCACTGGATCCAAGTCACCCTCCCCACCCTATCTGAACCCCATGTTCATCCTTCATTTAATTCTCTTCAGAGCTCACCTCCTCCAAAAAGTAGGGTACACATATAAATACATTTTTATATTAATTATTTTTATTGCACTCTCTAGAATAGAAAATGCCAGGAAAATAGTGGCTTCATGCATCTTGTGTACTGTTATTCACTCAGGACTTAGAACAGTGCCTGGCATGTGAAAGACAATGAGTAAACATTTATTGAAAGAATAAATACACTTAAGTCTCATCAAGATCTCTAGAGTAAGTTTGCTTCTTCAGTCATCACCTTTATGAGATATAATTAACAGAAGTGGGATAAACAAGTGAAACAAAAGCAGGGACAAAAAATAAGGTCTAAACGTAAATCCAAACCACACCTTACACTTGTTAGAATGGCCAAAACAAAAACACAAGAGACAACAGTGTTGCAGAGTATGTGGAGAAAAGTGAATATCTGTTTGCTCTTGGTGGCAATGTAAATTGGTACAGCTACTATGGAGTTTAAAAAATAAAAATAAAAACAGGGTATCTTGAAGAGGAATCTGCACCCTCATGTTCACTGCAACATTATTCACAATAGCCAACATATGGAAACATAATAGAAACTTGAGAGCATTACATTAAGTGAAAGACAGAGAAAAACAAATACTATATGCTCACTTATGTAAAATCTCAAGTCCATTCATAGAGACAGAAAGTAGAGTGATGGCTGCCAAGGGCTGGGGAGGGGAGAAACGAGAAGATATTGGCCAAAGGCTATAGACCTCCATTTATAAGATAAGTAAGTTCTGGGGATCTAATATACAGTATGGTGACTAGAGTTAACAGGACTGTGGATATACATAGCAACATAGGATCTGCTAACAGAGTAGAAGCTATATGTTCTCACTATGAGAGAAAAAAAAATCTATGGGAGGTGATGCATGTTAACTAACCTTATTGTGACAATCATTTTGCAACCGTATCAAATCATCATGTTGTATACCTTAAACTTATAATCATCTGTTAACTCTATCTTAATGAAACTGGGAAAAAAAAAAGAAAGAAGGTCTAATTTCATTTTGTATATCAGAAAACGGACCAAAGATGTTCACTGTTTTCCCAATATCACAGAGACATCAGTGCTAGGCCAGAGGGCAGAACTCAAATCATCAATAGTCTTTCCATTAGTATATAAAGTATGTAAGCAGCCACAGATTTTAGAATAAAGATGAAAATGTTCCAGGGAAAATAATCTCTTGTTACAACACAATGCTACTTTAAGATATTTTATGAATGTGGAATTTGGGGATTGACTATGAGCATTAAGAGAGAAGGGAAATTTTTATAACTGGGAAGTGTTGGCCATGCACCTGACACTTTTCTAGCAACTCACTTTTGGGGTGCTCATTCCCTTCATCCCACTAAACTTGGTTCCACACTATTCTTAAAATAATCCATACAGGGGCAGGAATTTTACATGGTACCACGCATGAACGTTTACTACAGAATTGGCTCTCCGGATCCTCTCTCACTGGCCTACAGCTGAGCTTTCCAAGTTACCGCCTACTCTTAGAGTGCTTAGTGTCCCCATGCCATACACCCACTTGCCACAAACAGACTTTCATTTATTCCTGCATCCTTTATTTGCTCTTGCAAGTTCCTGCTCGGGACCAGATAGCTTGTTCATTCCTAGTGTCTGAGACTTTAGGGACAGGCCTCCCAGGTGTCAGCCAAACCTCCAACACTGCTCTCTGTCTACCGGGGAGTGACAAACTACCACAGTTTAGAACGTAAGCCTTGGCCAGTGACTGTGATGCTAGTCCACAGAGCTAATTTACATACATGGACTCTAAATGCCTCCCCAGCACCTGTTGAGTTGTACTCAAGAGTATCAGTGCCCAGTGTCTTCCTTCTTTACCCATTACATTTTTCCAAAGCCCCGGATGTTGCCATATTGCCTTATCGACTTCTCTGTTACATGCCTGTGGCCTGAGAAAAAATATAGTGTGGAAAATAGGCAACATCAGCCCCAACCTAAAATGATACAAGTTGGTTACAATATTTGAGGGTTGCGTAAGTGCCAAAGTGTCCAATGCTTTATCAGCATTATCTCATTTAGTCCAGATAAGTTGATGATATATATAAAATATTTATCCTCATTTTCAGATGAAAAATACACAGAGACAGATTAAGTATATGAACAGAAACAACAAAGATGTCTTTGAAACAAATTGTTTCTTTAAAAGCCAGGGTCTGGGAAAGGGAAGGTGATCTGTAATGGTAGGGGAAAAGGTATGAATGGCATTGGAAATATGCTAGTAATAATGGGATGGTTAATAATAATACTGTGGTTAGAAGACGGGCTGGATATTTTTATTAGACTCCTTTTTATTTAATGAGGAAATTAGTTTTGAGGAGATCAGGTAATGAGATGGATACCTAAACCCCGGCTACCTCTCTTTTCCAAGACTTAGCAGAGCTTAGGGCTCAATTGTACTGGACATCAAATTCGCTCTTTCTGCCATTAACAGGCCAAACTCAGTCCTTCATGATTTTAAGCGGTCTGGACACCACTGTGTAATACCATGTGTGACATGACTCCTGGCAACACGGGAAAATATCTGGAGCGAAACTGAAGCACTGTCCCCACCATGTTAAGGACTTTTTTTCATCTGAAACAGGCCTGAATCAACCACTTTTAGGTAACATTTTAAGTGAGGCTCTATAATACAGAACACATGTTTAAAATCCTGGAATTTAGAGCAATGAAAAGTCTCTTGAGTTTTCACTGACTTTTACATGACCGTCCCAGGGGGGTGGGAACTGATCCTGTGTTTACAGATTCCATCCTGTGGCCAAGACATTCTTAAGTGAAGAGCTATTTGATCTCATACTCTCTTAGTCCCTGCTAAGTTGTGCTCAGTGTCCAGGATATTTCCAGGAAAAAAGCAGTGTGTTTTATTTAGGATGGCCTCCCCCCTTCTTAAAATGGTCAATGCTTTTTTTTTTTTTTTTTTGTGCTGCCTTTTCTTTTGACGTTGCTTATCAAACGTAGGTTAAAACATTTAATCTATCCTCTCTGCCTTATTTTGGGGAGATCTGAACCAGACCTCTTCAGTACTGGTTCCTGAGAAGTAAATTTTTTGATTGCTATTGTCCTTCTAGTCTCAGGGCATTTATTTCCTTTGTCATAACACTTGGTGATCCTTTACCAAGTGGTAAGTTAGATTTTTATAAAAATGAAAATTTAATAAAAAAAAAAGAAAATCGGTTTTCATTTGGGAGGCCTGTCACAGGCAGTTTTTATCTGTTTTAACCATTTATTCTAACAAAAAAAAATTGCAAACAGTGAGATGGTGTGTGGGGTGGGGACATTATTCTTAAATTATGGAATCAGTTATCAAGTGCTTTGTGAACTATGTCTCACCCCATTCCCAAATTCACATGTTTAAGTCCTAAGCCCCAGTAATAAAGGACATGACTGTATTTGCAAATAGGTCCTCTAAAGAGCTGATTAAAGTTAATGAGGTCATTGAAGTGGGTCCTGAAGTCACAGTATGACCTGTGTCCTTACAAGAAGAGGGAATTCGAACACAGGCACAGAGGACTCTGAGAGGAAGACACGGGGAGTCTGCAAGGCAAGGACAGCTGCAGGACCCTGTTCACATTTTCCTGGTGGATTTCTGGCCCCCAGAATGGGGAGGAAGTATGTTCTATTTATGGCCCATGGTCTATGGCACTCCATGAGGGCAGCCCTAGCAAACTAACAGACCAGGTAACGTTGGTGAGGCTGGTGTCAGTGCAATGCTACCTTTGTGAGTGTTTAAATACTGCTGGACAATGGAAGGGCATGGGATTCCCTCTTTTTTTTTTTTAAACATTTTGTTTTAATTTCTTTTTAAAGATTTTATTTATTTATTTGTTAGAGAGAGAGAGAGAGAGCGAGCACAGGCAGACAGAGTGGCAGGCAGAGGCAGAGGGAGAAGCAGGCTCCCTGCCAAGCAAGGAGCCCGATGTGAGACTCGATCCCAGGACGCTGGGATCATGACCTGAGCCGAAGGCAGCTGTTTAACCAACTGAGCCACCCAGGCATCCTGGGATTCCCTCTTTTAGTGTCTTCATTTTGTAGCATGAGAGATCATTTAAGAAATGAAAGTAACCCTAGCTCTTCCTCAGCTCTTACTCAAACTGTTTTGGTTTCCTTGAGGAAGACAGTTATCTCCCTGACTGCCAAGTGAAATGCTGATAGTAATCATCTCAAAGAGGAGATCAGAGCCACCTCTGGGAAGATAAGCACATAGCCTGTCAGTCAGGAGGCCAAAGGCAGCGTAAGTGCATGAAATAAACCAACCTGGAGTTTTGGCGCAGGGAACACGGAGTTACCAGCTAAAAACAGAAGCCCAGTTGCATAATCTTGTCCTTCCCTTTTGGTTAATATAGGAAGCTACGCATAGCTCTTACATGTTAATTTCAGAAAACTGTCCTTGAGAGATAAAATGAAAGGTTTTGTTTGGACTTTAAATTATTCCATGTACTTCTTTTTAGGACTCAATTTAAATATTTGCTTTCCAAGGATTTTTCAAGGACAAGAAAAAGGTCACGGATAATTTTTCAGCATGGTTTCCCCATCTCTCCCTGGTTGATACTGCTTTAATAAAAATCTGTTTTCTGACCAATATGAATGTCAGAACTTTGAAATTATTTTATACATTTATAGTTTCTCTTCTAGCAGTTTCTCTTCATACCGCACAATGAAGAAAGACTGGCAATATATTATCTGTGTTCAATTCTTCCTTTGCTTGAAATAAAGAACAGTTGAAAATAAAAACAGTTAAGAGCAAATGTTTATCAATGGTGTATTAGGTTAATCACTTTATTTCTAACCTTTTAGTATTATTATTACTATTTTAAAGATTTTTATTTATTTATTTGACAGAGAGAAAGAGGGAACACAAGCAGGGGGAGTGGGAGAGGGAGAAGCAGGCCTCCCGTTGACAAGGGAGGGAGGGATCATGACCTGAGAGGAAGGGAGACACTTTACCTGACTGAGCCCCTCAGGCACCTCTCTAACCTTTTATTATTATTCTTTACAGAGACCTAGTAAAGTTAGGTACTTAACAAATGTTTGTGGAATAAAATAAATAAATAGTTCTTATGACAGAAAAAAATGCCTTGAAAGTTAAGTAACTTTTTCAACTTCAAAAGTTAGTGACAGAGTAAGATTTGAACCCAGGTCTCTATGACTCTAGATTATAAACTCAATCACTATATTATACTAGAAAAACACAAGAATTAGTGGAATGCAGTTAAGAATCAACATCCATACAGAATGGATATACAGTAAGTGGATCAGAATTATTTATCCTAAGAAATTCATAAAACTAAATACTTACCATATAATTAACTATAGCTTTCATTCACCAATTTCAAAACTATTGTAAACATAATTTTGGATCCATGCTTTGTCATAGCTCTATTACTTCACTTAAAAGGGGAACATTTAAGCATTATAAATTAGCACGGTACATGTAAAGTAGGCTGCTGGATTGAGCAGCCTAGTTAAACTCTCACCTTCACATATCTCCCTGAAATCACAATAAAGAAATATGAGAAAGTATGTACTACAGAAGGACCAGAACTGTAGAGTGAATGGTGGTTGTGGCTAGTTAACAGCACATCACAGATTTTCACATACTTCTAGAACATGCAAGGTGATAGAATTATGTGGATGTGGAATGCAGAGCACACACAGAAATAAGTGGCATAGAAAGTATAATTCCTCCTTTAGAATAGAGTATCAGTAAGCTTCTGGGCTCTGAATACATAAGTACAGAGACCCAGCTGGGATGGAGGATATTATTGAGAGCCTATCTGCTCAAGGACAGCATAAGTAAGGTTCCCCTTTTCTCCTCACATGCCCCAGTTGCCATGTAATTGCCTTCAGGATGAAACCAACAAGAGATTGTCCAAGAAACTGAACGATCTACTTGGGATGATCTGGGGTCCCTAGAGAGGAGACTGATATCCCAGAGCTGGCCCCTACCAAAATCTGGCATACTTCTCATTCACACTATAGGATCAACCCTACTCACCCACAATCCTTGCCTTGGAGCACAGAGCCAGCAACCAGCCAACTCATTCACGACTGGCACTTCTAAGGGAAAGAGAAATACTGGTTGGGGTGGAAAATCCATGGTACCCACCCATGTCAATCTACTTTGATCCTCACCCACAATAAATGGACAACTAAGCTCACAAGGCAGATGGGAAAATTCTGCTTCATAGTGAGAAGTTCTAATATGAAAATGTGCAACAATTTATGTTAGAGGATACAATGTTGGAGAGGAGAAAGAACTTTAACTATTATTTTTAGTGCCCTTCTAGAGGTTATAAGGCTACATTGCATCCGTGAGAGCAACAGATAATGCTCACTTTTTGTGCATTTTCTGGGCTATACCCCATTCTAAAAGCATTACAGACATCATCTCCCTTAACCCCCAACAACTCTGATTAACCTCAGTTTCAGATGAGAAAATGAGATATAAAGAAATTAAATGACTTCCCAACTTTGTGCCTAACTAGATATAAAGTCTACAGAAAGAAGAATGATTAAAATATTTCAGCAGAATAAACAAATGCAAAGTATAGGAAAAAATAAACTAAGAGCTTTAGCAAGAGTCAGCCAACCATGGCTTCTGCTCTAGTTTTTGTATGGCACTTGAGACAGGAATTAAAAAAATACACACACACACACACACACACACACACACACACACATACACGGACTGGCAAAAGAATAAGGAGGAGGAGAAACAGAAATCTGTGACACCTTCCCTGAGTCTAAAATTTATCTTTTTTGTTCCTTAACAGAAAATGTTTGCTCATATCTGATAGAGAGAATCAATATGGCCTGGGCACCATCCAGATAACAGTAGAAATTTCAATGATAGAAAATAGAAAAGTGGAGAGGAAAATAATCACTGAATTCATAAAAGAGAAACCCCCAGAGCTGGAAAGAGCTCACTGAAGATCCAGCAGTATTGAGAATACACACACACACACACATACACACAAACACACACACACGATCTTACATTTATATGTATTATGATAAACTATCTGAATATCAAGGATAAAAGATCATGCCAAATGTTTCTACAAGGGAGAAAAGGGAAACAGAGTTCACTAAGAAAGAAAGGAAAATACTGGAATACTGGCACTGGAATTCTGACCAGCATCTCTTGGTACCAAAAGTTTTGAGGTTGATACTGTATCACCACTGAGGTTGGCACGTACCACGTGGCATGTAGTGAGTGTACAGTGAGTAGCTGTGGGAGCTCTGAAGCGGAAGCCATCATGAAGCTAGGTGAGGAGAGCCCTGGTAGTGTGCTGGTAGCTGTGCACTGGCCCTGGACCAGCCGTGTGAGCGTGGTGGCTCAATCCATGCTGGCCAACAGCGGGCCAGGACCTGCTGCCAAGAACAAGGACTCGGAGGTCTGACCCTCCTAACTGTTCCCCACCTCCTTCTGTTTTCCTCTTCTTCTAAGGTACCTTCTCAAAATGAATATTTCCAAGAAAAATTTTAAAAGATTTTATTTATTTGAGAGAGAGAGTGTGAGCACAAGCAGGGGGAGCTGCAGAGGGAGAAGCAGACTCCCCACTGAGCAGGGAGCCCAACGTGGGAACTGATTCCTGAACCCTAAGATCATAACCTGAGCTAAAAGCAGACACTTAACTGACTGAGCCACCCAGGAGTCCCCAGGAAATTTTTTAATGTAGACATTCTTCTATGTTTTTTCTGGTGTGTGAGAAGTAAATGGATGGAAGCTTGAAATGAAGCCAGGTTCAGTCATTTTTTAACTTAATTTTACTCCACAGTAGGAGCCACTGAGATAAACATTTGTCTGAATGCTCTGTAGCTGTTCATTTGTCTCTGTAAAGAAGTCTTTCACCATGTCCCCGTCACCACAGATACAACTATGTAGTCTAAGGATTACAGAGAATTAAAAAAAAAAAATTACAGTGAATTTGTGATGTAGGTACTCATTCAGTGTTTCTTATTTATAATTCTTTATGTGTATTCTTATAATTAAAGTATACTTTTTCAACACAGAAAATTCTTTTATCTAAAAATAAATCCAGGTTATTTTGATTTAATTCAAAATATCTTATTTCTTTAAATTTTAAGTTGAAAAAGTAACTATTAAGCAAGCAATATGGTTATCTCTCGTAAATTCCAATTTTTCAGGTTCAAAGAGGAGCTATAACTTGCCTAAGCAAGCCACTGCAGCCAGTAAGTAGTAGGCTGGACTCACACGACCCTGAGCTGACATATGGCATGTGTAATTCAGCATTCATACACTAGATATCACCTGGAGTGAAACAAATAACACTCCTTTTTTTTTAATGTTGGGGAGAAATGAGGGATAAACATAATACATATTATTGGAAAGTATGATCACATTTAGACTTTAAGATTTTCAGTGTTCAGTAAAAGCTGAGATGACAGAGTGATGGGCCTGGGGCCTTTCAGTGGATAGTAGACAGGGAAGAAGAGGAAAAAAACAATTATATTTAATTGTTTTTGTAAGGAAGCAAACCATACTGGTCAAGACACAATTTCAGAAACATCTAGCAAGCCAATGGGAAAACAAAGACTGGAAATGGAGAATTCATATTTGAGCCTTAGTTGTGATTTCTTTGCAAACCAAGATCCAGGAAATAGGATGGATATGGGGATCATTTCTAGTCTTCCATTATAATACTGTCTACAAAACGGAAATGGCCAAGTGTCCCTTCAAAATCCAAGGAAGTGTGAGGTTTGGCCAGTTTTGCTTTTTACATGTTAGATAGTTTATATTTCATTCTTCTATATTTATAAATCTATTATTATACTCTAAGCACTTCTTTAAAAATTATTTTGGCTTTTTTTCCCTGTGAAATAAAATATTCTTTGGTAAGTCTATAAAAGATAAAAAAATAGACTATTTTTTTCTAGGATGATAACATTGTGGATTGAGTCTTTTAACACGTGAATGCTTTCTTGGAGTGCCGGAGAATAACACAGGACAATTGTGTTTGTTTTGGGAGGCACCCTACTATGTGCACAGAGGCCACTGCTCCTGTGGACTTGAAGGCATCAGGACTGTCTGAATGTGTGCTGTTATGGAGAAGTTGCAGGCATCTTTAGAAACAGGACTGAGAAACTGACAGAGGTTCAAAGTAGTGCAGTATGTTTACAACAAGTATAATGAAAACCTTCAGTTCGTCCCTCCCTCCCCCAACACACTGCATGGAAACTCACGTGTAATTTAAATGGATATGCTAGTCATTAAAAATATATTCACAACTTTTATTAGTATTAATCCTTCCAAGCCAACTGATTAACATAATCAGTGTGCTTGTTTTAAACTACTCATTTGCTCTGAGTTTCCTCGCAGGCCTAGAGAGCAAACCAACCATTAACTGCTGATATTAACTCAATCTTCAGGGATGCAGAAGCATGGTATAAATGAAGCTTGGAATTAGCACCATTAATTGGGAAAAGAAGAAAAGTGTGTTCTTACTTTTCCGGTGAAAGAATGGGCCTAACTGGAATTTAGTTGACAGCATTGTTTTTTAGACTTATTTGTATAGATAAGCTATCTTATAGATGTTAAAACAAAACTTCTTTTTGTTGTTGTTGTTATCAAAAACTGCTAAATGGGAGCACCTGGGTGGCTCAGTTGGTTAAGCGACTGCCTTTGGCTCGGGTCATGATCTCAGGGTCCTAGGATCGAGCCCCGAATTAGGCTCCCCGCTCACTGGGGAGCCTACTTCTCCCTCTCCCTCTACTGCTCTGCCTGCTTGTGTCTCTTGCTCTCTCTGTCAAATAAATAAATAAATAAATAAATAAATAAATAAATAAATAAATAACTTTAATTAAAAAAAACTGCTAAATGCTTAATATCTAAAAATTAGGCCTAGCTCACAAGCAAGAAATTTTCAAACAGATAAAAAACACAAAAATAACTTTACTCAGACTTTTTCTCTTCGTGCATACATATTCCTGTAAAATAAACACGTCAGGATTTTGCATGATCTAGCAAACTGGGTGTGTCCTGGTAGGATCCAACAAGACATTTGCTGATTTTCATAATTAAATTAAATTAATTATTTTTATGTTGCTAACATACTTCCTGCAAGTCAAAGGAGTTTGCCTTACTCGATTTTCAGCCACAGTTACCTATATATTGGCTTTTCTGAGAGTAAATGTCTTAAACTTGGCATTTAAGACAGCCATTCTTTTAAGTTTTATTATTAAAGATTTATTACTTATTGAAACTGTACATACTGGGATAGAGCAAGCAGCATATTCTTACCATTGAAAAAAATTAGACTTCTATTCCTTGGTTCTTAGGAATTTATCTCTTTAATCTTCCTTAATTTTTTTCTCTCTTATTTTCATACAATAGAATATTTAAAGAGATTTTGATTACTTCTCAGATATACCTTCATCTGTTTTACATTAAAATCACATATGTGAGAACATAAAACAGATACATTCATTTATGAATTTATCCATATTTTCTCTGTATTAAAATGCCTGTTGGCTGCCTGAGTGAACAAATCGGTTACTGACTAACATGGGTGTTTTATTTTTAATCTTATTTATTTACTCAGAGAGAGAGTGTGTGCAGGAAGAGGGGCAGAGGGAGAAAGAGAATCCCAAGCAGAACCCATGCCCAGGAAGGAGCCCAACACAGAGGGATCGATCCCATGGTTGATCCCATGATCCTGAGATCATGAGCTGAGATGAAATCATGAATTTGATGCCTAACCAACTGAACCACCCAGGCACCCCTGACTGACATGATTTTTATATTCAGGTTTAAAATTACTGAATTTCACCTCTGATAATTTTAACGGGTTATTATAAAGTAATTCAGAAGAGGTTAGATATTCATGGGCAAGATGAATGTATGCTCAGTGAAAACACACACTTACAGAAAACTGTACCAGTCAAAAGCTTACCATGTGCATTTCAGTTTTCTAAAATGTTTATTAATATTATATAAGAAAATGACAGTACCACCCAGTTATTTCATGCCTGAAATCTGAATTGTATCTGAGGATCCTAGATTTTATTCCCAGAGCTTGCCTTCTACTTTTGGATAGCTCTATTAATACTACCCTCTAAACATTTAATATTTTTCACGTTTATCCACCTCTGCACTTCCCCAGTCCTAGTTCAAAGCATCATTCCTTAGCCAGAATATTAAAATAGCCTCCACATTGTTCTACCTTTCTTCAGCCTTATTATTTTGCAATGCACCTGAATGGGGTGACTTTTCTAAATAACCTTTATCCTCTTGTTCAAAACTCTTTATCCACATTCTAATACCGCCTAAATGATATTTTGCTTTGTTGACATGATAGGTAACATCTTGTGCACTTGCTCAGCCTTATCTTTCCCTACTCCCTGCTGCCAGTGAATGGTTTGTAGCTACCTGACCCACTGTGCAATTTCATACATTTGTTTACCTGTGCTCACATTCTGGGATGATTTTTCTCTTAATATTTACCTGGAAACCTATTGCTCATGCTTAAAAATTCAGTGCAAGTATGGTGCACCTTCTGGAATGGTGGAATGAGGACCTTGGCAAATGTCCCCTAAAAAGGAACTATACCCAACTCACTCCCAAATACAAGAAATAGCCATTTCAGAACTCTGGAAATCAACCTAAGGGATGCAATGAATTATGTTCTATGTGTGTATGTGTGTGTGTATGTGTATGTATATGTCTATGTGTACATACACACACACACACATGCACAGGAATAACTACCGAATCCTGGTAATGAGAGCAGAGTGCATGGTGCTTTAACTTGTGCCTCCAGAGTTTAGTCAGGCTCATCTGGTCTCAGGCTCCATGAAGACTCACACCCACAGCCACTGTGCAACACAAGAGCACCTGGCAGATAACAGGGAAAGCCGCTATTTCAGCAGACTAATGCTGTGATGTTGGTTGGGGCAAGCAAGGGGCTGGCCGAAACATGACTGGGAGATTCAGGTGGGCTGTGGAAAGCTTCACTATATCCCCAAGAATCTACAACGCCGTGTGCAGGGCAGCACGGATGCTCAGGAGGACTCCAGTCAGTCACGCATACCCAGCAGACCATGAGACACTTTACGGAAAGAAAGTGAAAGTCTAAGCAAACATATAAATCACCTGAATTTTGAATGTGTGCCGCAGTGCACACACAGATGCCCTCAGCAATGGTGGAATCCTTACTGGTTCATGATGTTTAAAAAAAGAAGAAGGAAGAAAAAGAAGACAAGTCACATGGGTGGCTGAGTTGGTTAAGCATCCGACTCTTGATTCCGGCTCAGGTCATGATCTCGGTCGGGTTCATGGGATCCTGTCCCGTGTGGGGCTCAGTGCTGGGCATGGAGCCCGCTTAAGATTCTCTCTCCCTTTGCACCCCTACCCCCACCCTGTGAGCATGCTCTCTCTCTAAAAGAAAAAAAAAAAAAAGCTATTTTTTTTTGTTTTTGCCCAGAACACTAAGCTGTGCTTAGGAGACTGCATTTAAAAATAAGTGAATAGCATAGACATTTTAACAGTATTTTCCCAATCCATGAGCATAAAATGTTTTCCATCTCTTTGTGTCTTCCCCAATTTCCTTTCTAAGTGTCCTATCGTTTTTAGAGTACATATTCTTTATCTCTTTGGTTAGGTTTATTCCTAGGTATCTTATGGTTTTTGGTACACACACACACACACATACACACACACTGGAATATTACTGAGCCCTCAGAAAGGGAGAATACTTCCCATCTACATTGACATGAATGGAACTGGAGGGTATTATGCTGAGTCAAATAAGTTTCAAAGAAAGACAATTATCACATGGTTTCACTCATGTGGACTATAAGAAATGGGCATAGGATCATAGGGCAAGGGAGGGAAAACTGAATGGGAAGTCCTGAGAGAGAGAGAAAAACCATGAGGGACTCTTAACTATAGGAAACAAACTGTGGGTTGCTGAAGAGGAGGTGGTTGGGGTGATGGGGTGACTGGGTGACGGGAATTAAGGAAGGCACATGATGCGATGAGCATTGGGTGTTACATGTAACTGATGAATTGTTGAACACTACATCTGAAACTAATGATGTACGGTATGTTGGCTAACTGAATTTCAATTAAAAAAATGAAAAAATATTTAAACAATAAGAAATTTTAGTGTTTGAGTACTCTAGGAAAGACAATTTTTACAGAGTTAGTCCAGGCAAGTCACCAAAAAGCAAGCAAACAACAACTGAGGGACATCTGAATCCAGAGTTGCTAAAGAAAATTTACCCAAAATGTCCAGTCTTCACCTAAAATTATGAGACATACTGAGAAACAGGAAACTGGCTATATGGGGAAAGAAAACAATCAGTAAAAGTTGTCTCTGACTGTAAGACAACTATTATAACTATTTTCAGAGAACAAAAGGAAACTAAGTTTAAATGAAATATTTGACACCAAATACCATATAGAGAATATAAAAAATAAATGTTATGAAAAAATACATTCTGAGGTTAAGAATAGTAACTGAAAATGAAAAGTTCACTAGAAGTGTCTGACTGCTTATCTGAGTTAGAAGAGCAAAGAGTCAGTGAATGTAAAGATAAGTCAACAGAGACCAGCCAGTCTGAATAACAGAATGAACAATGAATTAAAAAAAAAAAACAGATTCTGACAGACCTGTGATACCATTACTAAAAGACAAACGAGAAAGGGGCAGAAAGAAATATATATATGAGAAAAAACAATGACCAAAACCATCTCAAATTTGAAGAAAAGCCTTAATATACACATATCTAAAAAGTGCAACAAAATCCAGGTAGGATAAACTCTTAAGACCTCCACACCTAAGCCCAACATGGTCAAACTCTCAAAAGACAAAGACAAACAAGAAATCCTGAAGGAAGCAGGGGAAAAAAATGACCATGACATACAAGGGACATTCAGAAAGACTGGCAGATGCCTTCTCCTCAGACACAACGGATTCCAGAATGGGGGGTGGGGTGAGGGGTGTGTGGGGGGGGATACTTCCTACCAACCAAAATAAAGACATTCCCAGATAAACAATGACTGAGAAAGTTTGTTGCTTGCAGATTTACAAGATATATGAAAGGAAGTTCTTCGGGCTGATAAGAAGTAGCTCAAATCAACACAAAGAAATAAAGCACTGATTAAGATAATTACAAAGATAAACATAAAAGATAGTGTCTGTGTGTGGGGGGGGGGCACGTGTGTGTATTTACATTTGTCTTAACTGACTTAAAAGGCAACTATAGGAAACACTATAACAATGTAACATTGGGCTTAAAACATGTAAACTATCATTTGTTTCACAATGATAACACAAAGGAGAGGCAGAGTAGGGAGCAAAATTTCTATATGCTATTTGATTAAGTTAGTATTCATCAGAAATAGATTGTTTTAAATTAAGATTGCATTGTGCAATTTTCAGAGCAACCTAAGAGGTGCTAAGAAAATTACACAGAAGATAATCCACAAAAGTACAGTTAAAAAAAGCAGTTAAAATGACACACTAGGAAATATCACATAACACAAAAGAAAGAAGAAGATAAAGGATGGGGTGACAGCAAATGACATGAGACAGAAAAAATATATATTGAAAAGATGGAGATGTAAATCTAACCATCTCACTAATTATGTTACATATAAAATGACTCAACACTATAAGCAAAATGTAGATAGAGATTATCAGACTGGATGAAAATCAGAATCCATCTATGTGCTGTTGATAAGAGACAGAATCTACAATCAAATAAAAGAAATAGCTTGAAATAAAAAAAAGAGGAGAAAACATGCCAAGCACACAGTAACCACAAGAGAGCTGGAGTGGCTATACCAATATCAGAAAAAATAGATTTTTTAAAAAGATTTTATTTATTAATTTGACAGAGAGAGAGAGATCACAAGCAGGCAGAGCAGCAGGTAGAGAGAGAGAGAGGGAAGCAGGCTCCCCACTGAGCAGAAAGCCCAATGTGGGGCTCGATCCCAGGACCCTGAGATCATGACCTGAGCTGAAGGCAGAGGCTTAAACCACTGAGCCACCCAGGTGCCCCAGAAAAAAATAGATTTTAAGATCAAAAGGAGTTACTAAAAACAAAGACATTTTATAATGATAAACGGTCAGTTCATCTTGAAGACATAATAAATAGATATGAACTGAATAAGAGCATACATGAAATACAATTTGGCATAATTGAAGGGAGAAATACACAGTTTATCAATAGTAGTTGTAGACATCGATAGCCTAACTCTCAGTAACTGACAGAATGAGACAAAAGATAAGCCAGGATATGGAAGACTTGAATAATGCTATTAAATGACTTGACCTAATTAACATTTATAGAACATTTTACTCAACAACTGAATTTAGTTTTCTTACGTGCATATGGAACATTCTTCAGAATACATGCACTAGGCCACAAAACAATGTCAATAAATTCTGAACCACTAAAATCATGAAAAGTATCTGCTTTAGTCAAAATTGAATTAATTAAATTAGAATCTAATTGCATAATTAAGTTAGAAATCAGTGACAGATGAAAATTCAAGAAAACCATAAAAACCTGAAAATTAAATAATACTCATGGCACAAGATGATGCTGAATGTTAGTTCAACATGAACACAAAAGAAGCTTGCAGTTTTTAGATGTCCTACTCATTCACATATGTATTAATTTATTCCACAAATATTACTGATTGCCTGATCCTTGCCAGTGTGTTGGGCCCTGGGTATATGATGAAGTGAGAATAGATACAATGCCTCATATAATGACTATAAATTATCATAGGTAAAATAGCACAATTACACCCAAAATTAAATTCTCAGAAGTTCTTCAGTTGCGTAGGTTTTCCTAGAAGGATGTGGAAAGGACACATCCTATTTCCTAGAAGGATGTAGGGAGAGGTGGGAAAGGAGTGAGTGATTGTAAACTAAAGCTTCTTAGAGGATACAGAGGTCTGAAGAGTGAGAAGATACTTGGAATAATGGGAGAAATGATAAGAAAATGGTCCCAGATGGAGGGAATGAGATACATCGTGGGCTTCTCCCAGAAACAACCATGGCCCATCCAGCACAATACCTGATGATGTATGTTGAGGGGGATGGGAATACTGGGAGGAATAAGGCTGCAGAGCACAGATCTTTGAGAGTTTTACAAGACAGATTGACAGGTTTGGATTTTATTATGATGGGAAAGGGAAACTTAAAAATTTTAAGCAGAAAAATAATACTAGATTTGCATGCTAAACGCATGCTAAACGCAAATCTAGTAAGAGAGGAAAGAGAAAAGACCAGAGGCCATCATGTGTATTCAGGTGACAGGTGATAGCAGTGGTAGGCTGGAGCTGGCACAGACTGACTCGTGACAGGTGGTGGTTACACTGTTTAATTGCATAATTTCAGTTCTGCCCATGTGAGGTAGCCAGGTAGAGATTGCCTTCAGGCAGCATCACATGCTATTGATTTACAGCTTAGAAAAGAAAGCTGGAGAGGAGAGAGCAAAGAGATGCTAATAAGCTCTAGGACTGAAGGACATCACCAAGGGATTGTATATAAGGTGAAAAGAGAAAGTTTGGAATCACAGCATTTGAGGGACTGCCACATGAAGATAGCAGAGAAGCTGTGGCCAGAAAAAGAGGAAGCAAACCATGGGCAAGTCATAACACAAAAATAAATGTTGCAAGAGGGAGCAAGGGTTTGATAAATACAGCTGATCTCATTATCACAATAATTATCTATTTAAGCACCTTCATAATTTAATAATCAATTTATGCTCTAATTAATTTGCCTGGTTGTCCTCTCTCTTTGTCATTTGCTTGACATCCTCTCTCAAATCTGATAACCTACGGCATCTCTATTCAAGGAAAGACTCCTTCGATTATATGTATATAGTAGTTTGTAGCATACCTTAAAAATGATTATTTCTGCTTTAGAAGTGTGCAATAAATCCTTTGAACAATCTGTCTCAAATAGTTTGAGACTATGTGAATTTTTAATTTTCAGAAAAATAGTTTAACTCATCTAATAGCCACAGTTAATTTAATATTGATTCAGAAGAGAAGGTATCGGCAGTTGTAGGACCTCAGGGTCAAAACAGCATTTTATCAAGGTAGGGAAATTATATAGGAAGAGCTACTAGTAGTAGTTTATATATATATATTTTTAAAATATTTTATTTATTTATTTGTCAGAGAGAGAGGGAGAGAGAGCAAACGAGCACAGGCAGACAGAGTGACAGGCAGAGGCAGAGGGAGAAGCAGGCTCCCTGCTGAGCAAGGAGCCCGATGTGGGACTAGATCCGAGGATGCTGAGATCATGACCTGAGCAGAAGGCAGCTGCTTAACCAACTGAGCCACCCAGGCGTCCCAGTAGTTTATATTTTTATCAATTTCAACTGCCATGGCATATAATGCTGGTGGCTCCGAGACCCAGGTAATGTATATAAAGCTTCTCATATTTCTTCCAACATCCTCTCTCAGGTTTATGTTATATGGGTCACCATGCTTAAGCCTAGGAAGCAGTGATTTGTTTTGGCTTAGTGGTTCTCCATAAAATGTTTGGAAGACAGCTATGCTCACCACTATACCACCAACGCTATAATATGTTTGGAAACAATTGCTAAACCACATTTTTACTTTACTGCTAACTGCCCAATCCTTTGCAGACTATCCATAGGCTTTCTACCAAACTCTGCCCTGTGAGTTGGGTAGGGTTCAGGGCAAAAAAAAGGAGGCTCCAGAATCTGGGATGCTTCCTTCTTGCAATGTTTTAGCACTTCCCATGACATATCAAAGATACTGATCTCTCTGTGGCTAATTGGTTTCCCCATCTCAAGTTTGTATAGTCATTACTGTGCCTTTACAACTGTCAGGGTATGTTCCTATACATTTCCTATCTCCAGTTTCACAAAAATTCTGGCAAAGCACAAATCACTCTAGCCTTTGACAGGGTAAAGGAGACTCTGAGAGATTAAACGATATAGCTAGGAACAACAGCATAGATGTAAAAAGTATTTGGCTTTAAGATGAGTCACATATGGGGTTGAATCACAGCTTCATCTCTTATAGGGTATGTGGTCTGACATCAGCAAATTATTATTTTTTTAAAAATATCACCCTTTTTTCTTTATTAAGATTCCTTATTTATTTATTTGGCTGAGAGAGAGTGAGGAAGAGAGAATTAGCAAGGACAAACAGAGGGAGAGAAAGAAGCAGACTCCCCACTGAGCAGGGAGCCCCACATGGGGCTCGACCCCAGGGCCCCAGGATTGTGACCTGAGCTGAAGGCAGAAGCTTAACTGACTGACCACCCAGGCACCCCAGTGAATTTAAGAGGTCTTCTCCACTTCAATGAAGTCATTTACTTCGTGAGTTGGTAGTGAGGTTTACACAAGGTAAAACATGTGTACTATTCATGTAAGTTATTGTCATCATCATCATTTAAGTCAGGTCTTCTGACAATCATTAATATTGACATCTCTGGTTCTCACAGACCTGCTTCTCAAAGGGTGCAGCTAGACTGTCTGGAGGAAAAAACAGAATAATGCTGACTGTCTTTATCTTCTTTTTCCAGATTAATGATTTACTCCTTTTCTTTGGGTTTTCTTAGAAATTAAATATGACATAAGATTTCTATAATTTAAAAGTATTATATAATTTCTGGTGGTAATTAAATTTAGAATGTTTTTAAGAAACACAGGTCCACTGATGTGGTTCTTGATAATATACTGCTTTATTTAGGTCATCCATGAAATGCACTGAGAAAAAATTGGCTTTTCAATTACTGCTAGTATAACCCATTAGATTCTTTGGCTAGAAATAAGACTTATGAAGAAGAAAATTATCTTCAGAGAGCTTTATAATATTGTCAAGTATGGTATATGGGTATATGTTACTGTTTATTAATATCAACTGACAAAGTAAGGGTAAGGCAGTACTTTTAAATGAGTGGGGAAATTTCTACCAACAAAATCCTCTGTTTATTACATATTCAAAATACTTTCCAAAGATGTCTTAATTAATAATTAAGCAAAACAAACTATCAAGTGAGATATTTATTGCAAAATGTCCAACTAATATTGTTTCTCATTTATAGTACTGAAACTATGCAATTGCCTTCTTTATTAGATGACATTGTTTCACATCAGTAATGATCATAACCAGACTCAGATTCACTATCAGACTGGACAAGGAGACAACAGAGTTTCCACAGAAAATCTCCATGATAGTGTTTTGTTTTTGTTTTACCCCAAGTGAATATTTATAAATAAAATTCATCATTATTTTTATGTATTGTCATATATGACATGCATTTATAAGATAATGAGATTGATTTCCTTTTAGAGTCACTATTTTAAGTTTCTTTATGTTCTAGTAACTGAGTATTATTGGCAAAACAAACAAACAAACAAAAACAAAAAAAGAGAGAGAGAAATAGAAAAAAAGAAAGTGTAGAAAACCATTTAAGAAATTAAGAAAAGAGTACAAATCATTTTTTTGGGGGGCACATATGTATGTTTGTAAAGATAAAAAAATCTAGAGGTACACATAACTAACCTGAAATTGGAAGTTGTATCCAGGGAGCTGGGGTACAAGGAAAGGGGATCTGGGGTATAAGAAAAGGATTCAGGGGTGCTTTAGATGCATTTGTGTGTTACATCTGAAAAGGTAAATGAATTTATCAAATACAGCTATTATTGACTCTAAAACTTGTATTTATTATGAGGATGACAGACCATGTACAACTAAGATGACAAGACATTAAAATTGCTATGGTTTCCAGCTCATTCTGACAGTAAAGAGATAAGCAAAAGCCCTTAGTCTTTACATCTGTTAAGTCACACACTACTTTGGAGATGATTTCCCTGTATAAAACTTTCACTATTCTTTAGTCCCCATAACAGCTTTAATATTTAGGCTTATTCTTCAGTCATTTTATAGAAGTGGAAGCTTACAGAAGGGTTTCATGAATTACCGACAAAGCTTGGTTTACATATCTTTTTTTTTTTTTAAACCACTCTAAAGAGTGCCCTTAAAAGCAGAAATTTTACTAACCAAAGAAATTCATAAATGGATATATCATACCAAGTAAAGTGCTCTGGAGATAGATGGCACTCAACAAATTCTTGCAACAAAATGGATGCTGATATGTATTCATAAATGTATAAACATATCAATTTTTTCTTACTCATTAGGAGTTTTTTCTTGCTCATTAATCCATGAGAATTAGGACAAAAATATTTTGTGTTGTGATCATGGCTTAAAGGTAGTATACAGAGTCCAAGATTATTTTCCCTAAAGGGAAATTCACAATTAGTCACTTTCTCAACTGATGCTATTTTGAAGTCAAAGAGTAGGTATCAAATGTGAAATAACTGCCCCTCTCAGTAATGCTTGCCTCAGTCCCAATACAGCTGGCCTCCTCTCCCAGAATATCAACCCAAATCCCAGCTCATACTGTGCTTTCCAAAGCAGGAGTTACAGAGCTGCAGTTCCTGGGGCAGTGGCAACAGGTCTCATTTCAAAAACAGATGACAGAACACCTAGTTATAATGTGCCACATTCAGGCCATGGACCAAAGACTGTCCACAAGAGACAAAGAGAGCCTCTGCAAATGACAGAGCTGAAGGATGAAGTGGCCAGGACAAAACAAGAGAGCACATACAGCACACATTGGAGACATTCTTGGAAGTGCCAGGCCCTTGGGAATAAGGGACACCACATGGCAGGGCACTACATGACCTCTTTCTCATAAAACCATTACCCTCAAGAATATGAGATTTAGCTGACTTCCTTAACACACATAAACAGACACATAGAGGCAGATAAAGTGAAGAAACAGAGAAATTTATCCTAAATGAAAGAAAAAGACAAAGCTTAAATGAAACAGATATAAGTAGCATGTGTGATAGAAAATGTAAAGCAATGATCAAAGGATATTCACTGGACTTGAGAAAAGAGTGGGAGACATGAATGAGCCCTATAATACAGAGATAAGAAACAACACTGCAGAGATAAAGTGCTCAATAAATGAAATGAGAAACATATTTGACAAAATGAACGGCAGGATGGAAGAGGCGGAAGAATGAATTAATGATCTAGAATATAGAGGAATGGATAGTAATAAAGCTGAACAAAAAGAGAGATAAGAATTATCCAAAATGAGAATAAACTTGGGAACTCAGTGACTCTATCATTCATTATTATAGGAATCCCAGAAAAAGAAGATAGAGAAAAGAGGGTAGAAAATTTATTTGAAGAAATAATACCTGAAAACTTCCCTAATCTAGGGAAGGAAACAGATATTCAGATCCAGGAGGCACAGAGAAGTCCCATCAAACAAAAGCAGACACATACCAAGACATATTGTAATTAAACTGGCAAGATACAGTGATAAAAAATAATAATAATAAAGCAGGAAGACAAAAGAAGATAGTAACTTAAAAGGGAAAACCCATAAGTCTAGCAGGAAATTTTTCAGCAGAAACTTTGTAAGCCAGAAGAGAATGGCATGCTATATTAAAAGTTCTGAAAAGAAAAAATCTGCAGCCAAGAATATCCGGCAAGGCTATCATTCAGAATAGAAAAAGAGATAAAGATTGTTTTCCAGACAAATAAAAACTCAAGGACTTTGTGACCACAAAACCAGCCTTGCAAGAATTATTAAAGGAGACTCTTCGAGTGGAAAGGGGAAACCAAATGTAACTGTGTAAAAGTAGTAAACACAAAAACAGTAAAAATGAATACTTCTGTGAAAAATCTGTGAAGGAAATCACAAAATAAAACAACATAAAATGTAACAACATATACCTAAAACATGGGATGAAGAGAAGTAATGACCATCAACTTAATATTACTAAAGGAAATCATCAGAAAGAAAGACAAGGGTCAGAGAAAATCTGCAGAAACAACCACAAAACATATAATAAAATGACAATATATACCTATCAATAATTACTTTGAAGATAAATGCACTAAATGTTCCAATAAAAGATACAAGGTGACAGAAGGGATAAAAAAACAAGACTCATGCATATGCTCTCTACAAGAGACTCATTTAATACCTAAAGACACCTGCAGATTGAAAATGAGGTGATGGAGAACATCTATCATAAAAATGGATGACGACAAAGAAGAAAAAAAAGAAAAAACAAAAAAGAAAGCCAGAGTGGCAATTATTATACCAGACAAAATCAACTTTAAAGCAAAGACTATGGGGTGCCTGTGTGGCTCAGTGGGTTAAAGCCCTATCTTCAGCTCAGGTCATAATCCCAGGGTCCTGGAATCGAGCCCCACATCGGGCTCTCTGCTTAGCAGGGAGCCTGCTTCTCCCTTTCTCTGCCTGCCTCTCTGCCTACTTGTGATCTCTTTCTCTGTCAAATAAATAAATAAAATCTTAAAAAAAAAAGAATCAATGCGTCAACCAGGAAATTAAAGACGAATTGAAAAATCTCATGGAAACAAATGAAAATGAAAACACAACTGTTCAAAATCTTTGGGACACAGCAAAGGCAGTCCTAAGAGGAAAGTGTATAGCAACACAAGCCTCCCTCAAGAAACAAGAAAGGTCTCAATACACAGCCTAACCCTACACCTAAAGGAGCTGGAGAAAGAAAAGAAAAAAAAAAAAAAGCTAAACCCAGCAGGAGAAGAGAAATTATGAAGACCAGAGCAGAAATCAATGAAAAAACAAAAACAAATCAACAAAATTAGGAGCTGGTTCTATTGAAAGAATTAATAAGATTGATAACCCCCTGGCCAGACTTATCAAAAATAAAAGAGAAAGGACCCAAATTAATAAAATCATGAATGAAAGAGGAGAGATCACAATCAACACCAAGGAAATACAAACAATTATAAGAACATATTATGAGCAACTATACACCAGCACATTTGACAATCTGGAAGAAATGGATGCATTCCTAGAGAAGTATAAACTACCACAACTGAGCCACAAAGAAACAGAAAACCTGAACAGACCCACAGCCAGTAAAGAGATTGAAGCAGTCATCAAAAATCTCCCAACAAACAAGAGCCCAGGGCCAGATGCCTTCCCTGGTGAATTCTACTAAACATTTAAAGAAGGATTAATACCTATTCTCCTGAAACTGTTCTAAAAAATAGAAATGGAAGGAAAACTTCCAAACTCATTTCATGAGGTCAGCATTACCTTGATCCCAAAACCAGACAGAGAACCCCATCAAGAAGGAGAATTACAGACCAATATCCTTGATGAACACAACTGCAAAAATTCTCACCTAAATACTAGCCAACAAGATCCAACAGTACATTAAAAGGATTATTCACCATGACCAAGTGGGATTTATTCCTGGGCTGTGAGATTGGTTCAACATCTGTAAATCAATCAATGAGATACATTAATAAAGGAAAAAAAACAGGAACCATATGATACTCTCAATAGATGCTGAAAAAGCATTTGACCAAGTACAGCATCCTTTCTTGATCAAAATTCTTCACAGTGTAGGGATACAGGGTACATACATATCTCAGTATAATCAAAGCCATCTATGAGATACCCACAGCGAATATCATTCTCAATGGGGAAAAACCGAGAGCTTTTCCCCTAAGGTTGGGAACACGGCAGGGATGTCCACTATTACCACTGCTATTCAACATAGGGCTAGAAGTCCTAGCCTTTGCAATCAGACAACAAAAAGAAATAAAAGGCATTTGAATTGGCAAAAAAGAAGTCAAACTCTCACTCTTTGCAGATGATATGATACTTTATGTGGAAAACACAAAAGACTCCACTCCAAAACTGCTAGAACTCATACAGGAATTCAGTAAAGTGTCAGGATATAAAATCAGTGCACAGAAACTAGTTGCATTTCTATATACCAACAGCAAGACAGAAGAAAGAGAAATTAAGGAGTCGATCTCATTTACAATTGCACCCAAACCCATAAGATACCTAGGAATAAACCTAACCAAAGAGGCAAAGAGGCTGTACTCAGAATACTATAAAGTACTCATGAAAGAAATTGAGGAAGACACAAGGAAATGGAAAACATTCCATGCTTATGGATTGGAAGTACAAATACTGTGAAATTGTCTATGCTACCTAAAGCAATCTACACATTTAACACAATTCCTATGAAAATAGCATCCATTTTTTTCAAAGAAATGGAACAAATAATCCTAAAATTTATGTGGAACCAGAAAAGACCCCAAATAGCCAGAGGAATATTGAAAAAGAAAACCAAAGTTGATGGCATCACAATTTCAGACTTTAAGCTATATTACAAAGCTGTAATCATCAAGACGGTACTGACACAAAAACAGACACACAGATCAATGGAACAGAATAGAGAGCCCAGAAATGGACCCTCAACTCTATGGTCAACTACTCTTCGACAAAGCAGGAAAGAATGTCCAATGGAAAAAAGATAGTCTCTCAACAAATGGTGTTGGGAAAACTGGACAGCCAGATGCAGAAGAATGAAACTGACCATTTCCTTATACCACACACAAAAATAAACTCAAAATGGATGAAAGACCTCAATGTGAGACAGGAATCCATCAAATCCTTGAGGAGAACACAGGCAGAAACCTCTTTGACCTCACCTGCAGCAACTTCTTCCTAGAAACATCAACAAAGGCAAGGGAGGCAAGGGCAAGAATGAACTGTTGGAACTGCATCAAGATCAAAAGTTGTTGCACAGCAAAGGAAACAGTCAACAAAACCAAAAGACAACTGAAAGAATGGGAGAAGATATTCACAAATGACATATCAAATAAAGGGCTAGTATCCAAAATCTATAAAGAACTTATCATACTCAACACCCAAAGAACAAATAATACAGTCAAGAAATGTGCAGAAGACATCAACAGACATTTGTGCAAAGAAGACATCCAAATGGCTAAAAGACACAGGAAAAAGTGGTCAACATCATTCAGCATCAGAGAAATACAAATCAAAACCACACGGAGATATCACCTCACACCAGTCAGAATGGCTAAAATTAACCAGTCAGGAAATGACAGATGTTGGCGAGGATGTGGAGAAAGGGAACCCTCCTACACTGTTGGTAGGGATGCAAGCTGGTGCAGCCACACTGGAAAACAGTATGGACGTTCCTTAGAAAGTTGAAAATGGAGCTACCCTATGACCCTGCAATCACACTACTAGGTATTTACCCTAAAGATACAAACGTAGTTATCTGACAAGGCAAGTGCACCTGAATGTTTATAGCAGCAATATCCACAATAGCTAAACTATGGAAAGAACCTAGATGTCCATCAACAGATGAATGGATAAAGAAAGATGGATATATGTATACATACATAAATATATATATATATACACACACACACACACAAACACACATATACATATATACATATACACACATACATACAATGGAATACTATATAGCCATAAAAACTGAAATCTTGCCATTTGCAACGACATGGATGTAACTACAGGGTATTATGCTAAGTGAAATAAGTCAATCAGAGTAGGACAATTAGCATATGATCTCTCTGATATGCAGAATTTGAGAGGCAGGGAAGGGGGTTATGGGGGCTAGGGAGGGAAAAAAATGAAACAATATGGGATTGGGAGGGAGAGAAACCAAAAGAGACTCTTAATCTCATGAAACAAACTGAGGGTTGCTGGGAGGTGGGGAGGGAGGGATAGTGTGGCTGGGTTATGGACACTGGGAAGGGTATGTGCTATGGTGAGTGTTGTGAAATATGTAAGCCTGATGATTCAGAGACCTGTACTCCTGGGGCAAATAATACATTACATGTTAATAAAAAAATAAATAAAAAAGAAAAAGAAAAGATAATTCATGCAAACACTGGGATATAGGAATCATGTAAAAAGAATTCTAAAGTAACTCAAAAAATAACCCAAGTAGTTAAAAATTCTTATTAAACAAATGAAAAAAATAGAAAGTTTCAGCAAATATATAGAAGCTGTAAATAAGAACCAAAAAGAATTTACAAAAGTAAAAAATATATAATCACATAAGTGAATAAAAAATATGTTGGATGAGCTCAATAGTTGGGTGACAGAGGACAGAGTAAGTGAACAGGAGGACAGGTCAAATGAATTTTCCTAATATGAACCAAAACATAAATGAACAGATCCCTAGGATCTATGAAATAGTAACAAAAAGTCCAGGGACGCCTGGGTGGCTCAGTTGGTTAAGCGGCTGCCTTCGGCTCAGGTCATGATCCCAGCGTCCTGGGATTGAGTCCCGCATCGGGCTCCTTGCTTGGCAGGGAGCCTGCTTCTCCCTCTGCCTCTGCCTGCCTCTCTGTCTGCCTGTGCTCGCTCTCTCTCTCTAACAAATAAATAAATAAAATCTTTATTAAAAAAAAAGTCCAATGTTCATATCATGGGATCCTAGAAGGAAAAATCAAACAGTATGAGGCTAAATGAGTATTTGAAAAAATAACACTAAACATTTCCCACATTCAAGAAGCTGAGATTCAAGAAGCTGAGAAAACCCAACTATGGTCAACCCCCTGCAAAGAATTCACCCCAAGACACATAATTACACTTCTGAAACCTAAATAAAGCCAATGAGGAAAGCCTTGAGAGCAGCCAAAGAGAAATGACAAATCACCTTAAGGGAACACCAATTCCAATGACAACATATTTCTTACCTAAGTCCCTGGAAGTCCTCTGGGGAAATGGCAGGGCATTTTCTACATGCTGACAAAGAACTTCCCATCATTACCTGTTTGTGGAGTGAATGGGGTGAAGGTGAAGTAGACACTTTTATCAATAATTTCTTTGATGGCAAGTGGTCTAAATATACCACTTAAAAGGCACAGACTAGAGGAGAAGATGCAAATATGAAGCAACTATACTCCTCCTTCAAGAAAGATGATTTAAACTCAGTGATACAGATAGGCTGAGGGTAAATAAATGGAAAAATATACCATGTGAACATTAACTTTAAAAAATTAGGAGTCGGGGTGCCTGGGTGGCTCAGTGGGTTAAAGCCTCTACCTTTGGCTCGGGTCATGATCTCAGGGTCCAAGGATCGAGCCCCATGTTGGGCTTTCTGCTCAGCAGGGAGCCTGCTTCCCTTCCTCTCTCTCTGCCTGCCTCTCTGCCTACTTGTGATCTCTGTCTGTCAAATAAATAAATAAAATCTTAAAAAAAAATCAGGAGTGGTTCTGTAAATATGTGATCAAATAGATGTCTGAGCAAAAACAGTTATTAGAGACAAAGGGGAATTACATTCATCAAGGCCAGAAATGTATATAAGCCAGAAAGTCTCAAAATACATGAAGCAAAACCTGATAGATCCAAAAAGAGAAATACACAAATCTGTGATTGTGGCTGGAAACTTCAGTCTCCTTCTTAGAGCTGAGAGAACTACCAGATGGAAAATCAGCAAGGACATAGGTGATTTGAACAACACAAACAACCAACACAATCTAACTGGCATAAACAAACACTTCACCTAACATCAGGAAAATAAACATTTTTTCAAATGCCCATGCAACATTCACCAAGATAGAACACATCTTTGGCCATAAAAGAAACCTGGAAACATCTGGAAGAATCAATGATAACTCAGAACATATTCCCTGGCCATAATGGGATCAAACTTGAATTTAATACAATAAGGAACGAAGGAAATCTCTATACACATGGAAATTAAATACTGTTTCTAAGTAATCCATGCATAAAATAGGAAGACTTGAGGAAATAAAAAATACATAGAATTGAACAAAAGAGAAAAACAATATATTGAGATAGGTCGGTTCCAGTGGAAGTAGCGCTGGGAGAGAAATGCCTAGTAGGAAAAAGGAAAGATCTCCAATGTTGCTAACACAAATAAATATCAAAGAAGAGAAAAGTAAACCCAGAACAAGCAGAAAGGAGGAAAAAATTTTTTCAATGAAAACTGAATATTCAACCATTTTGAAATATCAGAACCTACACTGTCATTGTCAAGTATTTTTGAAGAATGCTTCCTGAAACCATCATGAATCCTTAATTCTCAAATTCAGTATTATTTGTCCAGTTTTCTGCCCTTCAGTCAAAACAAGCATTGGTAGAAGAGAAAATCAAGTTCACTATGTACATCCTCAAGACACATAGTAACTGACCTTAAATATAATTAACATTTTAGCTCCCATTTGCTGAATAGTTTTTGTCTTAGAGCTCTTATTAAAACAGTTGGAAAGGTGGGCTTTCATTATTTACTTATATAGCATTTTTATATAAACCACTTATACATGAGCCATTCATAATTTCAACACAATCAATATTTCAGATTCAATTTTCTTCAAATTTTATTTTACTTTAAGATTTTATTTATTTATTTGACACACAGAGAGAGATCACAAGCAGGCAGAGAGGCAGGCAGAGAGAGGGGGGGAAGCAGGTTCCCGCCGAGCAGAGTGCCCGATGTGGGGCTCAATCCCAGGACCCTGGGATCATGACCTGAGCCGAAGGCAGAGGCTTAACCCACTGAGCCACCCAGGCACCCCTCGAATTTTATTTTAATGAAAATTTTTACTGAGATAATTGTAGATTCTTGTGTATTTTTAAGAAATAACACAAAGGGATCCCATGTACAATTTATCCCATTTCCCCTAATAGTGAGATCTTGCAGAAGTCCAGTGCAATACCATGACCTGTATTTTGATATTGATACAGTCCACTGATCTTACTCAGCTTTCCTCAGTTTGACTTCTATTAATTTGAGTGTGCGTATGTGTGCATAATTGTTCTCCACATTTTTTTTCTTACATTTTATCTTTTCAGTGTTCCAAGGTTCATTGTTTAGGCACCACAACCAGTGCTCCATGCAATACACGCCCTCCTTAATATCTACCACCAGGCTCACCATCCCCCCATGCCCCTCCCTTCCAAAACTTTCAGTTTGTTTCTCAGAGTCCACAGTCTCTCATGGTTCATCTCCCCCTCCAATCTCCCCCAATTCACTTTTCCTTTCCTCCTCCTAATGTCCTCCATGTTATTCCTTATGTTCCACAAGTAAGTGAAACCATATGGTAACTGACTTACTACACTCAGCATAATCTCCTCCAGTCCCGTCCATGTTGATACAAAAGTTGGGTATTCATCCTTTCTGATGGAGGCATAATATTCCATTGTATATATGAACCATATCCTCTTTATCCATTCATCTGTTGAAGGGCATCTTGGCTCTTCCTACAGTTTGGCGATTGTGGCCATTGCTGCTATGAATTTTGCGGTACAGATGGTCCTTCTGTATCTTTGGGGTAAATACCCAGTAGTGCAATTGCAGGGTCATAGGGAAGCTCTGTTTTTAATTTCTTAAGGAACCTCCATACTGTTTTCCAGAGTGGCTGCACCAACTTGCATTCCCACCAACAGTGTAAGAGGGTTCCCCTTTCTCCACATCCTCTCCAACACTTGTTGTTCCTTGTCTTCTTAATTTTGGCCATTTAACTGGTGTAAGGTGGTATCTCAATGTGGTTTTGCTTTGAATTGCTCTCCACAGTTTTTATCATATGTGTGGGCTCCTGTATCCACCACCAGTCAGTGTCTTGACTTATAAGGACCTTATAAGGACCCCAGGCGGCCTTTTGTAGCCACACCCACCCCCGTCCTGCCTGCCCCTCTCATGCTCATCCCTAACACCCGGCCACAGCTATATTCTCCCTTTCAGAAATTCTATCATTTCAAAAATGTAATATAGATGGAGTCTTACAGAATGTAACATTTTGAGATTGGATATTTTCACTTAGCACAATTCTCTGGAGATGCATCTAAATTGTTGTGTCAATAATTCATTTCTCTTTACAGCTGAGTAGTATTCTGTGGTATGTATGTACCACACTTTGTTTAACCATTCATCTGTTGAAGGACATCTGGCTCTTTTAGTTTTTGACTATTACAAATAAAACTGCTAGGAACATTTATGGACAGGTTTCCAGGTGAACATAAGGTTTCATTTCTCTGGGATAAACACCCAAGAGTGCAATTGTAAGGTTGTATGGTGGTGCAAGTTTAGTTTTATAGGAGCTAAGAGGTTCCCAAAGTGGCTGTTTCATTTTATGTTTCCATCAGCAATGTACAATTGATTCACATTAATTTTTTAATCAATCCCAAATCTATATTTGCAGTTTAGAAAATACTCCTTCCTTTGCATTGTTCTCAGTGACTTTGTTAATATTATCATTTTCTGTTTCTTTTAAAATCCAATTATAAGAAATAGAAACAAGCTTTCTTGTGAAGGTAGTTAGATGAGAAATGATTAGCAGGAAGACGGAAAACTATGGACGGAGGCAGGTACTGGAGCTTTCCTGGGTTCGTGCACTACCAAGTGTCCACTAGCCCATGGCTCCCTCACACACAGCAACCACAGACAAGTCCAACCCTCCTCAAACAAAAAACAAAACAAAGAATTACTGCATATCATGGTTACTTTCAAAGAATCAAAAGAGCTAATATTAAATGTGTGAATGCCAAAGGTCCACTGAAAAGACTATAGAAAAGAAAAAAGATCATGGGCAGTAAAGTCCACTGGACAACGCTGTGGAGCCCCAGGTTCTAGCGCCACCATGACCACCAATGGTGATGCTCACTCATTCTGGTCTGCTCCTCAGTAACTCTACCTCCCATGCACAAGATCATGTACCTGTGTGTGTGTGTTTACTGGAAATTAAAGGGAATTGAGGGGCGCCTGGGTGGCTCAGTGGGTTAAAGCCTCTGCCTTCAGCTCAGGTTATGATCCCAGGGTCCTGGGATCGAGCCCCACATCGGGCTCTCTGCTCGGCTGGGAGCCTGCCTCTCCCTCTCTCTGTGCCTGCCTCTCTGCCTACTTGTGATTTCTGTCAAATAAATAAATAAAATCTTTAAAAAAAAATAAAGGGAATTGAATGATTTTGTCATTTACATTCACATTGGAGAAAATATCCATTAACAAATTAAAATAGTTGTAGTCTTTCCCTGGGGTTGAAGAAGAAATCCTCTGTGTGAGAACTTATTGCAAGATACTACACAGCCTACAAGTGGGAGTGGTTTACACATCACTATTCAAATTCTAGAAGGTCAAGGATTTTCACATGTCACCTCCAGCACAGACTTTTGTGGAGAGGAGGAAAGCATGGATTATCACAGAGCACATCAGTGGCTATATTTCTGAGCAACCTATGTAAATCTATTCTTAACCTGTGCCCAAAAAAGTGACCAATTAGTAAATACCAAGGACGGACATGTAGTAACCATGACTCCTATAGTTCTGGTGATGGAAAATTAATGGAAAGAGATTAGCAGAAGCTTATAGAAGTCAATTGTGCTTCTTAAAAGAAAACAAAACTATTCAGTAAAAAAGATTCAGATGTTTCTTCATGTGTTAAATATGTTTTGGTGCTATCATGCATGGTGGAAATTTTAACCTAGGCAAGTTCATTAAATTACATTTGGTTGCTTCATCAAACATTCAAAAGGCAGTGAGAGTAGATGGGGATTCACTGTGCAGAAATGAATGTGAGGCCTTCACCAAATGAAGAGTTATTTCATCATTTCAGATAACTGTTTCGAATGTGCCAGTAGGGTTTTTATTTTCAATGTGGAAGAAAAATAGGCACACAGAACCTCTCTGCAAGTTCTAACCTTAGTTACTCCTGAACATTTCAAGGTTATCCTATCTCTTGTCAACAACTGATTATTAACCCCTCATGTAGACACAGGAAAAACTCTGGTATTACAGCTGGGTTAACCCATTTGCTTTTTGTTTGTTTGTTTTGTTTTGTTTTAAACCATGAAATCAAGAGCCCTAATTCCATTAGTGATGTTTGACCATTCTGCTTCAATTCCAGGGCTGTCTAGTGAAACTAATGAACTGTTTGGTGGCTCCAAAGCAGAGCCAGGGTCTCACAAGCCAGTTGTGAATTATGAGCACATTTCCTTTTATTGCCCATAAATCTCTTCTAGTTTTATATTCACAGTAGCTTAAAACACCTAAAGTCACATCGATGACTGTGCAGCAGTACTCTGGATGTTTGGGATTAATAGTGGAATTAAGTGGATTCCCTGTATTTAAAAAATACATTTTCGATACAGTCCGACATTAATTACAGTAAATCAGACTTTATCTGGTGACAAGGTTGATAAATGTCAGTGCCTTTTTTCCCAGTATGGGCCATAATAACTCACACACTGCATCATGAAATAGTGTTTGGGAGAGAAATAGACCTGGAGTTAAATACTATAACATCAGGTTTGAAAGGTAATATTGGTTTTGACATGAAACTAATGCATGAGTGGAGCTGAATAACTAAAGTCAGTGCCAAAGCATGGGTGTGAAGAAGCGGGATTGGCCATTATGTACACGGAGGTTATGGCCATTGTCCTTAATAAATCCTGGGTAATGGAGTTACAGCTGACACAAGGATGCCCAGTCTGAGTCTCCACCTTCCTGATGTGAACTAATACTGTGCCACTCCCAGGAAGGAGGGCACCAGGTGAGTAGAATGCCCAGGTGGTGAAAATTGTAGCCCCAATGGAGACCCAGTCCTAAGATTTTCCCAAAATAATAATAGCAATTATTGTAAGTTTTATAATATACATTTATATATAAATACATATTATATATTATATATATTATATGAAATAATGATAACAATAGCCCCTATTTTGTGTTGAGCATTTATTATGTTCCAGGCATTCTAATACATGCTTTGCTTATTTTATCTTTAAATTTTCTCAGCAACCAACTTGGGCACCATCTCCCTATTCGCAGACAAGCCCTTGGAAGCAGAGACTAAGAAACTTGCCCTAGGTCATCTGGAGAGCAGTGGCTCTAACTAGAAATGCCTTAATGCCAGACCCCACGTTCACAACATGACAATACAGATTTATTCCACTGGCTTTGGGACTGTCCTTATCCGTGCTTCTTTCGTTTCAAAAATACCTCTCAGGTGTGGGGTAATGTCAAAACTCCATACCTCTGTAGTTTAAGTAAATGCCTCATTTATGTTCAGTTCAGAAGGTACAAGGCACTTGTAAAGGGAAGATACGCTTCAGTGTCTAGTGAGAGGCAAGAAGGCAGTCAGGGGCATGAAAGCAGCAGCTTTTCGCCCTACATTTCATCTTTGTTTGACTTGGCTCCTGACTAGAAGTTTTTAAGATTAATTCATTTCAACAAGATAATATCAAATATGCTGTTTTCTAAGGGGATAAAAATATCCCCTAAGGCCCCAGTCCTGAAATTTCCTAATAATGCAGTAACAGGTACACTAATGATCCTTTTCAAATTTAATACAGCCCTAAAAATAACAATAATAAGAACAATGCCCTTATTTTGTGTCATGCGTGTGTTATATGCCAGGGATTAAAATATGGGCTTTCTTATTTAATGCATTCTAATCCTAGCCCAAACCCCCTGACTGGCAAACTGACAGATGTTCCCAGAAAGTGTGAGTTCCTAAACACTGATGGTTAGCACCATATATGTTGCTTCCAAATTAGGTTTGAGATTTTGACAGAATAAAAATAATAGGAAGTAATGAATGGCGATAAGGACCTGGACTGAAAATAAGACTGGAATCAAGACCAGGGTTAAGCTTAGATTAAGTATGAAAGTCATGTCCAGATTGTTTCTAAGACAGGCTGCTATAATTTCAAGTAAAAATAACCCCAAACAAATATTTCAGATTAAAAGCTAAAGACACTGATTTACATTCTAACACCAGAGCACAAGGTCCCTTTTGTCCACATCCTCACTGACACTTGCCATCTCTTATCTTTTTGATGACAGTCAACCTAACAGATTGTGGCTTTGATCCATATATCCCTAATAATCAGGATGTGGAGCACTTTTTCATATACCTGTTGGACATTTACATATCTTTGGCAAAATGCTTATTCAGGTTCCTTACCTGTTTTTTTTTAATTGGATTATTCATTGATCAACTAATTGTTATTGAGTTATATGAGTTCCTTACATATTTTGGATATCAACCTCTTATTAGACATATGGTTTACAAATATTTTCTCTCATTTTGTGTTGGCAGAAATATAAACTGGCATAGCCACTATGGAAAACAGCAGGGTTTCCTTGAAGAATTAAAAAGAGAACTATCATATGATCCAGAATCTCACTTCTGGGTACAAATCAAAAAGAAATAAAATCAGTGTCTTGAAGAGATATCTGTACTCCAGTGTTTATTGCAGCTTTACTCACAATAGCCAAGATATGGAAACAACCTAAGCCTCTGCCCACAGATGAAAAGATGAAGAAAATATGGTGTATGGAATATTATTCAAACATAAAAAAGAAGGAAATTCTTCCATTGTGACAACATGGATGAAGCTAGAGGACATTATGCTAAGCAAAACCAGCCAGACAGAGAAGGACAGATATTGCTTGTCACTTGTATGTGGAATCTTAAAAAGTAAAACTGGTAGAATGGTGGTTTGCAGGGACTGCAGAGATGGGGGAGAAATGGCGAGGTGTTGGTCAAAGGGGACAATTGAAATTTGCTGTGAGAATAGATCTTAAGTATCCTCAACACACACACACACACACACACACACACACACACACACGTAACTCTGTTAGATGAAAACCTGGTGGGGGATGGGGGCGGGGG
>ML105932.1:6824-40260 GCA_003697995.1 Taxidea taxus jeffersonii | reverse complement strand
CAGAAATAGTGTTAGTGTATATCAAAGCCATCTTTTCCAGTGAGGGGTCTCTGTTACACCATGGAGACCCTGAGCTTCAGGGAATAGCAGGTAAAGCTTACTCTCTGCTAGACACCTTCGAAAAGACCCATATGGAAAAGTGGAATCATGTCAGTGTAAAAGTGAAATAAATAAATACTAAAGAAATCCCTGCTCAGAGGGAATAGTAAACAGACGTGATCTGAGATTGATAGTGGATAAGCAAAAAGAAATAAACTGTCTGAGAATTTTTTAGAAGCCAGTCAACTCCTGGTTTATGTCTGAATTCACTGTACATGTTTGGTCTGAAAAAATATCAAGCAGATAATTTAAAATGGCCCCTAGATAACAGCCCCTCAAATCAAATGATAACATCAACCAAAGCCTAAAAATTTCCCATACATGTACTTCCAATGAGAATATGTGGCTTACAACAAAATGTCACATTGTATATACTGAAACAATGTCCCTGGAATGAGACTTAACAAATTATCAGAAAATGCAATGAGTTGCACGAAGATTTCAGATATTAGAATTATCAAGTAAATAATATTTTAACTGCATTTAAGGAAATGAAAGGCATAATAAACATAAAAACAAAGATCAAAAATTACAAATAAGAGAGCTAAATAAAACAAAATAAGACTCCTAGAAATAGTACATATATAATATACGTATGAGTGTGATATATTATACATTTAATTGAATTTTAAAACTCAGTGAATGGGCTAAATAGTGGAGTTTGTTAGAGAATGTGAAGACAGGAAAATATGTTTTAAAAATTACCCAGAATGCAGAGACATGAAGATAGGACAGAATGTTTAAAAGTCATGGAAGAGAAAGTGGGAAGCAGTAAAGTTAGTCTTTTCAGAGTCCCAGAATGAGATAAGAATAAGAATGGGGAAAAGCAACACTTGAAGAAGTGAAACAATCATCCGAAATCCTGTGACACTGTCACTTAACAGCAGGGAGAGAAAGAGGATATCTTCAAGCAGCCACAGAGCAAATGCAGATTGCCTCCCAAAGCACCATCATTACTCTGATGGCTGCTCTTCAGCGGCAGCAGTAGAAGCCGGAGGACAGAAGGAGCTTCCAAATTCTGAGAGAAAATCACAAACGATCAAGAACTGAATCCTGACAGAAGCTATCTTTCAGGAAGGAGCATGAAATACTGGGAGTATAAAGATAAATATGAGCCACACTCACAGACTAACATGCTAAGGCATGGGCTGAGGAAGAAATGAAATGATCCTGCAGGAAAGATGTCCGATTCATGTCAGTGTGAATACTGCACAGAGGTATTGGCAAATGTGTGGGTAAGGTTAAGCAAACTGCTTGTGGAACACTAACAATGCTGATAATGGTCAGGAGAAAAAGAATAAAACCACAAAGCATGTAAGTAGGGAGAAGGATGGGCATAGTTGAAAACTTTGAAAAACTGTCAGTTTCTTAAAAAGTTAAACATGCATCTACCTTCTCACCCAGTAATTCCCCTACTAGTTATTTTTCCAAAGGAAATGGAAGCCTCAACCCCTCACCCTCCTAGTAGCCTTGAATATAAATATTCATAGTGATTTT
Source organism: Taxidea taxus jeffersonii (assembly GCA_003697995.1). Classification (NCBI taxonomy): domain Eukaryota; kingdom Metazoa; phylum Chordata; class Mammalia; order Carnivora; family Mustelidae; genus Taxidea; species Taxidea taxus. The sequence continues at coordinate 38,664 of ML105932.1, read as the reverse complement.
ATTCATAAAATCCAGAAACTAGAAGTAGCTCAGGAAGCCATGAATCTGAGGATGTATTTTAATAAAACAAAACAAAAACTGCAAAATTATAGTAGCTCCATAAAATGGAATACTTCTCATCAATTTAAAGTAACAAAAAGCTGACAGACATGAAATGGATGAATTCTACAAGCATTATACTGAGTGGGGAAAAAGCCTAATATGTAAGAGAGCATGCCATATGATTTAGTTTATACAAAGTTAACATATAACATTAATCTATGCTATGATAGAAATCATGTGTGGTTACGTCCTGGGGTGGGGTTGGACTAGCTGAGAAGGGGCAGGAGGGATCTTCTGGGGGAGATGGACATGCTCTTTACATTGACGGAATATAGATTATACAGGCTTGTTTTCAAAATGATCATATCGTACATGGAAGACCTTGACGGAAGATAGATTATACAGGCTTGTTTTCAAAATGATCATATTGTACATGGAAGACCTGAGCTAGTCAATGTCCACAAACTTTATCAATAACAAGACCTATAGACTACAAACTTCTCAACAAGTTGAGGGAAAATTAGAAGGAGATACAACTACAAACTAAGTCCTTGCCAAAGTAAGGCAAGATGAACAAAGAAGGAAAACAAAATTGAAAAAGAAGGACAAATGGGAAATATATCATAAGAAGATATGAATAAATCCAAATATATCAATAGGCACAGTTAATGTGTATAGACTAAAGTCTCAAAATACTAAAGACAGATTGCCACCCTACATATGTTTGGACAATGTAGCTGTCTGGTGTTTACTGCTAAATAATGAAGACATAAAGAAAGAGAGAATGAAAGTTGAGGACTGAAAACAATACAGTAGAAAAAAGCAACTTGCAGGAAGATGGTAGGAACGCATTCACATGAGACAAAACAGGCAGTTCGGCAGCACAGAAATAAAGCAGGGCTCCGTAAAATGGTAAGAAGCTAAATCGAACAGATGTATGTAAAAATGTAAACTATATTCTCCTACTTATAATTTTATTAACATGTCCACATGTATTACAAATGTACAAATATATTAACACAATAAAACTACAAATCTATAAAATAAAATTTGGCAGAGCCTCTAGGAAAACTTGACAACAGCATCATTATGGAGAAGGATTTTCACAAAAGGCTACCTGAAACTGACAGCTGAATCTCACAATCCATTAATCAGGATAGAGAAAATTTAAACAACTGGTGAACCCCTTATGCTCTGGACACATCGAGTATATTAATCTTACTAACTTGAAGATACACCTTCTTTTTAGACTACCCTAAGTTGAAAATGGTCCACATTCTGGTCTTTAAATTAGCCTCAAAAATTTCAAAGAATTGAAATCATGCCTCTATATTTTCTGAGTAAAATGCAACTAAGTTAAAATCCACATACAGAACTTAAAAAAAAAAAAGTTAAATGTCTAGAAATTTTTTTTTATAGTTGTTTTTTTTTTAAGATTTTATTTATTTATTTGTTAGAGAGAGCGAGCACAGGCAGACAGAGAGGCAGGCAGAGGCAGAGGGAGAAGCAGGCTCCCTGCCAAGCAAGGAGCCCGCCCGATATGGGACTCGATCCCAGGATGCTGGGATCATGACCCGAGCCGAAGGCAGCTGCTCAACCAACTGAGCCACCCAGGCGTCCCTCTAGAAATTATAAGACACAATTTTTAAACAACTCATGGGGTTTGAAGACAAATTTGTATTAGAAATGAGATAATATTTGTAAGTGAGCCACAACTGTGCACACTACTTACCTTAGAGGTCCTTGGGAATGTCTCCAAGGAAGAGCAGCCTCCTCCAGACTCAGGGAAGAGCTTATACAGATGTGCCTAACAGCAAAGTAAAGAATGCACTTAAGGTCGCCACGTAGAAACACAGAGTTAAAAATACTGATGAAGACCTGAATAGAAACAAAAAGGGAAGAAATGGTGGTAGGATTCAGAAAATTTTACAGAATCAAATGAGCAAGATAAGGTTACTTAGTTGAGGAGTGTCATAAAAGACCCAGGATTGCTATTAGCTTTCTGACTTAATGTTTGCAAGATGTGTGGTGGTGATTTCTTCACTGAGTTGTGGAATACAGGAGGAAGGGCAGGTTCAAGAGGAAAGATGATGAGTTCTGAAATGAAAATGTTGATTTTAGGATGGCTGTGAATGTGTCTACACTATGAAATGTCTTCAGAGCTCAAAAGTCCACTGAGATGTAGAGACACGTGAGTCATCAGCACTCACATTAAGATGCAGAAATATATGAGATGGTGACCATATCGAATGTGGCAGACAAACCAGTGACAGGAGGTCTTTGCATGGCCAACACATTGGGTGTGATTACACTGGGACCACTAATCATGCCTTTGGAAGCAGGTCAAGAGAGGATGGTACGGTCCAGAATCTGACTGCTTTGCACTGAGATATAAAAGGGAAATGAGGAACTTGAGAAGATAATTCTAAGTCCTTTCTTTATTTTTTTTATTTTTTATTTTTATTTGATAGGGAGAGACACAGTGAGAGAGGGAACACAGGCAGGAGGAGTGGGAAAGTCAGAGGCAGGCTTCCCGCCGAGCAGGGAGCCCGATGTGGGGCTTGATCCCAGGACCCTGGGATCACGACCTAAGCCGAAGGCAGACACTTAATGACTGAGCCACCCAGGTGCCCCTAAGTCCTTTCTTTAAAGAAATTTTGTTAGGTGGCAAGGAGAAAAAGGACACAACTAGAACTTTAACCATGAGAATTATTTTTAAGAATGGTACAAAATTGGCCATGTCCATGGTCTTGGAGAAAGAAGTCAATACAAAGAGAAATATTAACAGTGAAAGAGAGGAGATGGTTTTTGTTTACTGGAAAAAAACATCCTGGAAAAGGATAGATTACATTAAAGGCTTAGGATAGATCATCTCAACCTCTGTGGTTAGAAATAAGCAATGATTATGGATATAGATACAAATAATTTCTTCTGCAGAGAAATGAAAGTTGAGTTGTTTCATACATAATTCTTATTTTTTTAATGTGGGTAGATACCTTACAACCCTCTATTCTTTTAAGTAGTCTGCTGCCAAAAGTTAAGATTTAACAGGAAATCAAGGGAAATGGGAAAATATATTAACCTCACACAAAGCTTCCTGTTTGCCTCAAGTCCTTCAAAAACATCTCACTCATATATTTGAATATATTGCTGCTGCTGATTGCACCTCATCATACTCTAGGAAATTTGTGTTAATTTGACACATAGTATTTTTAGTAAAAGCAGTTTTTGTTGAAAGAAAACCTTTCTCTTAGACAACTCTATGGAGGGAGAGAGGCAAAATACATTGTTTACAAATACTATAAGCACAATCCAAAGAAAAAAATGAATATCACTTTTTGTTCTAGTAGCAGAAATTTCTCTTAATCTGTGTCTGTGTTGCTAGTTTGGGGTGCTTTTCTTTACAAATTTAAGGAGTTGGAAGAACAAGAGGCTTTCTATCATTTCAAGCTATAGTTCACTCTTGAATTCCTATGAAAGCTTTTTTAAATTGCTCAGGGCCAGCCCATAATGTGCAGAAGTACAGAAGAATGTACATTTTTGTCAGGGGGCTGTGAGGGTGGTATGGAAGTAATTGTGCCAATATTTCAAAAGGATGAGTTGTCAACAAAAGCTCAATATTCCCCTTTATCCATTTGTCTCTACAAAATGATAAACACCTACTCCAAGTTCAATTTTAAAATGAATACATCCAGGTACCTTCTGCTGTTCCAAGATAAATTTCAGAAAACTTTTCAATCAATTAGGTTATTGTATTTAAGAAATTTCATCATGGCTTTGTATTAGAAAACAAAAACACAAAAAATGGAGACTTGGTATACACTGATAATCTCTACAAATACAGAACCTTGAACATCAACATGCATGAGGATATTTCCTTAGTCAGAAGTTTGAGGCACAGGATCCCTGGGTGGCTCCGTCGGTTAAATATCTGCCTTTTCCTGAGTTGTCCTGAGGGTCCTGAGATCAGGTCCCTCATCGGGCTCCCTGCTCAGTGAAGAGTTTGCTTCTCCCTCTGCCCCTCACCCCACTTACTTTCTCTTTGTCTCTCTCTAAAATAAATAAATCAAATCATAAAAAAAAAAAAGTTGGAAGCACAGAAGGCAGGGACAAGGAGGTGAGATGTAACCGACAGACTATAGAAGACACATAGTCTGTTTCCTGAGTATGTCAGGCAAATTTTTTTATTGGGCACCAATGGTGTCTAGGCCACCTTATACACTTGATCTCATTTCACCTTTGGAATAAACTTGAGGTTGCAACTATTCTGATCCTGCACTTAAACATATTGAGACAGGATTTAAACAGCCTGCCTAAGTTTACACGTTAGAACACAGACTTGGAACAAGCATTATGTGCATCATATATTTAAATTCAGTCCTTTACTCCCACCTGCTCCTGAATCATGGCCATAATGAGAACTATGCATTTTCAGAGTGAAGTAAATTGTAGAAAGTGTAGAGGAAACAGCTATAATAGGAACTTTACCCACACGGGGGAATTAGTGTAGGCCCTTGGAATGCCCTTAATGGGATACTTAGAAACAGCCTTTGCCAACTAAGTTGTCAGCGACAGCCTTGTTCACAGAAATACTCTCATATGTTTTGGATGATAACTCTTTGTCAGAGCTTAGTGCTCAAAATTTACCCCAATCAATATGACTATAATAAGTAGTATCCCGAGATCATTAGGAAAGGCACAAAGGGGTACTTTCTGCTTAGGGCTAGGTGGCAGTGCAGTGTTAATTCCTTCCAACAGAACCAACCTAGGGAAATGCCAATCACCTTCTAGGCTCACAGTAGAATTTGTGATGCATACTTTGTCTTTAGTTTCTTTTTGGGTTTTCACTTTTTTATAATAAATATTCAACAAGTAGAGTAAAATGTTCATTTAAGTCTTGTGTGCTTTAAATTTTTCAATTCCTTGGTTATCGCCCTCATGGATTCCAAATAGCTCATGTGTCTATCATATGAGCACAAATAGGAAGATGTAAGCACTAACTATTACAATTTATTTTGACCGCTTAGTGGTTCCTGAGACCCAAGTCTTAAAGGCCTTCTGTTACCATGGATATATAAGTTGCCTTTTTAATAGCTTTTATGACATAAGCATAATACAGTTCAGAACTTCTAAAATGCATTTCTTTTTAGATTTGCTTTTTCATAAAATGTCATTTTCCACAGTACCTTGATACTATATTATTGGGGCTAGGAAAATAACATTTTAATGAAACTGATTTTTATACAAAGTCATTAAAACATGTTAGTGTAGTGATGCTTCTTTTAAAACTATGTTTTATTGAAAAATAGTATGAAGTTACAGAATATATAAATCATGAAGTGATTAACTACATGTATTAAAGTTCATATGAGAGACACTTACATATGTTTTGAATATGTATTATGTTCTGCAAATTCATATACAAGTAACCATGTAGCAACCAGTCAATGAATACTTATTCTGTGCATAATGATGGTCTGAGTTCCAAAGCATTATCTCATTTTATCATTGTTAACAACCACTTGAGGTTGGGCTTTGTTACCATCATTTTACCAAAGCCATATAATATAGTTAATAAATGGAAGAGGTAGTATGTGAACAATGGTATATGTTCAATGATGACTTTAGTAAAAAAAAAATTAACTCACAACAGATCATAGACTTAAATGTAAGAACCAAACTATAACTATATATATGCTCTTGGAGTAAAACAAACAAACAGACAACAACACACACAAAAAAATCCTTAAAACTGAGTGAGGGAAAGATTTTTTTAACACAAAAAGCATGACTCATAAAAGAAAAGAAATTTTTTTCAGTGCTATCAAAAATAAAACCTTGGCTTTTTGAAAAATAGTGTTAAAAAAACAAAGACAAGCCACAGACTAGGGTAAAATATTTGTGAAACATATATCTGATAAGGTACCTATAGACAGAATATATAAAGAATACTCACAACTCACATAAGACAAAGTGTTTATAAGAATTCAGCAATTGTTCTGTATAAGTCTTATTTGCCAAATTCAATTTTATCCCTAAGTATTAGAAACCAACAACATTTAGAAAATTAATTTATATGGCATACAACTTAGTAAGAGAAGTGACAAAAAAATCAACAAAATTATCTGAGTGCCTAGTTCTAAGTATAGCAAAAGATGTGCATGATCATTATGGAGAAATGTGTAAAAATATGGAAAATCATCCAATAAGACCTAGATAGAGAGATACTTCATATTAATGGATAGAAAAAGTTTCTGTGTTTTAATTTTTCTCATATTTTTTTACACATTTATGCATTTTCAAACAAATCCCAATAGAAAATCTTTATTTTTATATGCAATCTGACCAGCTAGGTCCAAACTTTACATAGAAAAGAAAGAGTGAAGAGTAACAAAAACATTTTGAAAAAAATAGTAACGTCAAGAGATTCTTCCTACTATATATAGACTCCTTACAAGGGTACAATATTTAAGAATATGTATAGACAAAAGAGCTAAGCATAAGAAAAAAGCACATGCACGTATGGAACTTGATATATGAGGTAGTATCACTGAGGTCACTGAACAAAGAATATTCCAAAAATCATGTGGGAACAACTGCCTATATTGGAGCATATTATTTTGATCCCTTTCTCATAACATTCACAAATATCAGGTCGAGATGAATTAAAAAAGGATGACCATAGGTTTCACTTTGCTCAGATCAGTCCCAGCTTACACCTGTAATCCTAGTGTGATTATGACCTCTTGTCCAGGTTTGTATGATAAATTATATGATAAAACTTAACTGTGTGAAAGGATACCCTTAATGCTTTTAAAAGAAAATCCAAAACATTTATATTACTAGGATAAACAAAGGATTTCTTACATAAGAACCAAAAAGACTACACGATCTACTCTACAAAAATGATTGGCATATCACAATTTGGGATGTCTAGACAAACACAAGCTTAGAGTTTGTCCTTCTAATGAGAGAAGTTGAGGATTTAGGAATAATGTTAATACTCAGAAAATGTGGAATAAGACAGTTTTAGGAGAGGAGGAAAAGAGATGATAGGACATGGAGACTACAAGAGTCCAATTAAAGACCTTGGAACAGTTCCATCCTTCTAAACATGGGTAAGGTGACTGAAGGAAGGATCAGTGAGAGATGGAAACTTCATAAGATGGTTTGTATCCCCAGTCTCCAGAGCCCCTGAGGTTTCACAGCTAGAACTGTATCTATAGCAACAACCCAGAAATAACTAACAGCCCTATCTTTCATAATTTATGTGCAGTCCTAACAGGACCAAGTCGGTCTATTTCCTAAGATCTTCATACCGGTTTTATATGACTTTCACTGAGTCAGATTTTAAATGAGGTGTCCGATCAGAATCCTGTTGAATGGGATGTAACGACGTGTTGCCATGCACTAGTTTTCCTCAGGCCAAACCCATACCTTTATTATTCAGAGGTAAAATTTTCATTTTCATACATTCATAAAATATAGCATGAAATTCAAGAATAAAATTATTCTCTGGCATTAACTGACCATGAAGAAATGAGGAAATGGTTGTGTTTCAGTTTTCTCTCTCTCTCAATTTAATTCTTCTTAAGATTTGTTCATTCACTTTCTTTCTTTCTTTTTTTTTTTTAGATTTTGTTTATTTATTTGAGAGAGAGCACAAGCAGGGGAAGGGGTAAGGGCAGACAAAGAGGGAGAAGCAGACATCTTGTTGAGAAGTGAGCCCAATGCAAGACTCAATCCCACAACCCCGGGATAATGACCAGAGCCAAAGGCAGACACTTCACCCACTGAGCCCCCAGGTGCCCCTCATTCAATCAGCAACACTTGAACAGCTTCATTGGGACAGAGTTGACTAAATACTATAAATACAAAGATAAATAAGACCCAGGCACTGGTCAGCTAAAGTCCATGTTCAGGGGAAAGTGAAGGAGAGAAAACAAAGAAACAATTGTGAATATGGAGTCTGTATGGGCTGGTCCTCCCCAACTGCAAGTGACAACTTAGAATAGTTTACGTTATAGAAGGGCTCGGGGAATTGACTGCAGATTCCAGGGGTACATCTGGTTCCATGCACATCAAGATTTAGGGGAATGACATGTGTCATTAGGATGCTGGACTCTCATTATCTTTCTCGTGGCGCCACTTACTCTGAAGGTCAGTCACAGGCTCCCGGCTTACACGGCCCATTCAGAAGAGAAAAGTTCTGTTTCCCAAACCTCCCAGGAAAATCCCAAGAGTGTTTCTGACTTCCATCCTTCTTACCCTCCATTCTTATCCCCAACCCCAACATGTATATACACTTACAGTCGGGGGATGCAGTGGTTTGGTTAGGCCTGGAGAGTGTGCCCAGCCCTGACTGGCCAGGAGCCCTGGGACTAAAGAGAGGAATAAAAGCACTTGCAGAGTTGGAGTGGATGGATCAGTCAAGTGGATTTCCTTTCTTAGGAAAGAAAGGGGGTGATTTATTCGAGGTTGTCTGATGGGTGCTGGTGACCTTTAGTCATATCAGTTTTATAGGTGGGAGAAAGATAGTAAATTCATTCCTGTGCATTTTAATTTATTGTTTGAATTTCAGGTCAAGGTCTTCAAAATTGGTTATGTGAGTCAGAGTTAAGCACAGGGGATAAGGTTGGAGTTCTAAATTGCTCAGCATTTAGCACAGAAGGGGACTTGTAGCTGTGAAGTGAAGCGCATTCAGAGAAAAGAACATCTAAACAATTACCACCACCACCACCATCCCAGGTAATAAAAGCAGAATTATGCTTTAGTGTGACAGTACAGGAACAGAAAAGAGGTGCCTTTAAAATATCAGACTCTGAAATATGTATGAAATTGACTTGCAAAAATAAAATGATTTACAGACAACTTTTTAGCTATAGGCTTTTTACAAAGTAAAGCTGTGTCATTTCCTTTTGCCACAGTGTGTGGTTTGAAACATGCCTCTGGATGTTTATTTTTTTTCACACCCATACCATATCCTTACCTGCTTATTCAACAAAGGATTTGGGGGCAAGTCAATACTCAGTTTTATTCTGACTCTTACACAAAGGTAAGGGTAAAGAGTTTAGAAACTTTATTCAATCAAGGTAGGTAAACAGATTTTATGTTCATGATTTTAAATTTGCAAATAAAATGCAATTTCTTAATTAGCAAAAATAGGGCCCTGTGTTGCTCCTCACATTTGATTTAAAAACAGGAGCACAATTATTTTATTGTAATGCAGACTGCGAGTAGATGGCACAATTGACCTTATAGACTACCTTATTATTTCTAGCATCTTTCATTTCTAGCATCCCTGTGATTACAATTTTTAGCCCTGAGCTGTGTTTTTATACATGGTCCAAATCTGTCATTACGATTTAACTGAACACTGTAAAAATCCTTAGCCAAAGGACTTTACAGATCAACAGTGGGTGTGGTACTCATTCTATCTTTTTTATAGAGACAAACCATGAGAGACTGTGGACTCTGAGAAACAAACAGGGTTTTGGAGGCAGCGGGGTAGGGGGGTTGAGAGGGCCTGGTGGTGGGTATTAAGGAGGGCACATATTGCATGGAGCACTGGGTGTTGTGCATAAACAATGAATTTTGGAACACTGAAAAAAATAAATTAAATTTATTTTTAAAAAAAGAAATGCAGTAGGAGTGCCTGGGTGGCTCAGTGGGTTAAAGCCGCTGCCTTCGGCTCAGGTCATGATCACAAGGTCGTGGGATCGAGCCCCGCATCAAGCTCTCTGCTCTGTGGACAGCCTGCTTCCTCCTCTCTCTCTCTGCCTCTCTGCCTACTTGTGATCTCTGTCTGTCAAATAAATAAATCAAATCTTAAAAAAAAAAAAGAAATGCAGTCAAAAGAAAGCACTACATTTTTGGGAAAAATCAGCTCTCTTCTCTTATTACACTGTTATAATTTACCTATCAAAAATGAGATTGTCCAGGACTCAATCTTTTAAAAAGTTGGCAGAAAGTAATACTGGTTTTTCATAGTGTGTAACCTGCAAATTGCTTTTCAAAATAAATTCTTCTTTAAAACTAAATCACAAACCTGGTTAGGAGTACAGTGCATAGAAGTAGCAAATAATGTTAGAAACATAAAAAGCTAAAACACCACCTTTCCAAAACCTTTAGTATAACAGGACCATGTAATAGCCAAGGTGTTTCTTTCTTTCTTTTTTCAAATGATTCATTTATTTATTTGAAAGAAAAAAGAGAAAGTGCATGCAGTCCTGCAAGTGTGGAGAAGGGCAGAAGGGGAAACTTATCAAGCAGACTCCCTGCTGAGCAGGGAGCCCCACAAGAGGCTGGATGCCACAACCCTGAGATCATGACCAGAGCAGAAATGAAGAGTCAGACATTTAACCAACTGAGCCACCCAGGAGCCCCTTCAAGGCATTTCTATAGGAAAACTGCAGTTACTTGCTATTCCTCCTTACTTTTGGACTCATCTAGTTGTAAGTATAAAAAAGTAAGTACAGAACAGACAGCAACCCTGAACTTCTGAATTTGCACTTCTGAGTGCATTTTCAAACTCTTAGAAAATGCTACACACTATAAAGTCTGAGCCTGGGTTTTAATGCTTCCGTAAAGAACATCATAATTACAGTAATGCTAGCAGCTTATCTATTACGTTAGTTAGTAATACATAAATTTTGCAGGTTTGCAAATGAATATTAGAAATTTCTAGGCTGAGAATAATTTCTATAGACCTTGATCTTCTCACATGCAGTTAAAGAAACATCAATTTCTATTTTGAATCTCTGTCATATTTGCGCATTTAAAAATCTGATAACGTAGAGTTAGAAGGTTGAAAAAAGCGACCCTGACCCACCTCTTTTGCACTCTGGAGTGTTTAGAATGCATCTTTGGTCAAGCATGGTAACGACGTGCGCACAGAACGAGGACTGTACCCTTGTGGGCATCTTACCGCAAGTACAACCGTGACTTACAACGCAATGGGAGCCTCCTACCTTGCGTTGTGGGGTGGGACCAAGTCAGGTTTTCTGCAGGCTGGCACTGATGGGCTTCCTGCGGAGGATCCCACCGTCGGGCAGGGAGGGCGACAGGTGGGTGTGACGGTTGGCAAGGCCAAAGTGGCGAATCCACAGCTCAAGGTCACAGGTCTGTGCAGCTCCAAGGTGGCTGCAGAAGGTATCCTGGAGCGTTTCTCGCGGCCTTGCCGGTAGGACACTTCCATTCTTTTTCTTTTCTTTCTTTCTTTTTTTTTTTTTTTTAATATTTTACTTATTTGACAGAGAGAGATCACAAGTAGGCAGAGAGGCAGGCAGAGAGAGAGAGAGAGAGAGAGAGAGAGGAGGAAGCAGGCTCCCTGCTGAGCAGAGATCCGGATGTGGGGCTCGATTCCAGGACCCTGAGATCATGACCCTAGCCAAAGGCAGAGGCTTAACCCACTGAGCCACCCAGGTGCCCCGACACTTCCATTCTTATTCCGAAATTGTTTTTAGGATGTCCCCATCCCTTTTGGATCCTGCAACCCTGATAGGCATGATGGGACGTGCTCTGCATGCATTTTTCTCGCAAATCCTCAGAACATTGGAAGGTGGGTGTTACTATGAAAAAAAATGGGGCTCAGAGAAGTTAAAACCCTTGCTTATGGCAAGATATAAAATGAAAAAAATAAAAAAGATTTTGAAAAAACCTTCTCGTGCAGGCGAGGGTCTGCACCACGGCCATATACCCTGTGGAGCCTGGCCGAGAAGTGGCTGGGGACCTCCGGCATCCCTCTGCTCACGCTCGGAGCTGCTATAAATGGTCCAATTTCCGACAAAGGAAGCTGGAAATCAGATCAAATTTTCCGTCATGATTCACTCCCAAGTCAGGGTCTCTTGCTCTCGGAAATCCTTGTTGCTCTGTCCGCACAGCCTGTGCCAGTGACTAGGGGTAGGGTCGTGCTCCCTGGGAGCGGAAGCAGACATGGCCAGGAGTTTCCAGAACGTTACATGCAGGGAAGGCCTGAGCGGCTGTGTGGCGCGGGAGCGGCGCGGGTCTGGAAAGTTCTGGGTGCCCCGCACCTGTGTCACTCTGCACTGGGGCCGGAGCTGTAGACAGCGCTGACCTCGGGCGTCCCAGGGTGTCCTGCTCCTGCCCCGAGCGGCCTGAGGGGGCCCGACGGGGGTGGCTGGGGGCCGCCCGGGGCTCGCAGAGGCAGCAGGCCGGCCGCAGCCCCAGAACCCGGTTCCCGTCAGCACCAGGCGCTCGCCAGGTGGACGCTGGTGTAAACAGTGGCGCTCGCCAGCCTCTGGGGCTGGAGAGGTTCCAGCAGCTCCCCCGCTGCTTGGCAGGGTTCTAGGGCTGAGGCCTTTCTGTGCCGGTTGCTCCTTCACACCCGGCCGTCTGTCCCCGCCCCGTGGGGCACACGGCTCGGCCCCGGGCCCCTCCGTGCTCGCACAGCCGGGGCTTCGCCGTGTCAGCGTCTCCTTTCTACCCCTCTCCCTGGGGACCCTCCGGCTTCTGAACAGGAGAGGCTCCCTGGCTCTCGGTTCTCCTCAGGGAGGTGCAGCTGTCCAGGTCTGTGTAGATGCGGGGGGCGGGGCGAGCGCGGGCTCTTCCTGTGGCGCCATTTTTCGGCGCCATCTTGGACCGGAAGTCTCTAGGCTGTGGCTGTACCTTGGGTCTAGGGAGCTTGTGCTTAGCCAATATTGAATTCAATAAAAATCTTTTCTTAGGTCAGACAAAGAAGTCCACACGAAATACCTATGATACATCTGATTTCACTTAAATGTGGAATCTGAAAACAAAACAAACAGGGGCCCCTGGGAGGTTCAGCTGGTGAGACTTCGGACTCTTTCTTGCAGCTCAGATCATGATCTCAGAGTCCTGGGATGGAGCCTGCTTGGGGCTCTGCTTGGGGTTCACCCTGGAGTCTGCTTGGGATTCTCTCCCTGTCTCTAAAATAAAAAAATAAAAATAAAACAAAATGAACAATAACAGCAAAATAGAAACAGCCTCATAAATACAGAATAAATTAGTGGTTGCTGGAGGGGTGTTTGGGGGGATGGGCAAAAAAAGTGCAGGGGATTTCTAGGTACACCCTTCGAGTTATAAGGTAAATTAAGTCACGGGAATGAAAAATACAGTATTGGCAATATAGTTAATATAATAACAGTGTTTGGCATGGTGACAGACATGGACTACACCTATGGTCATGAGCACTGTGTAATCACTAGGATCCTATATTTCATCTGTACTTAAGTGGTAAAAATTTTAAAAATTAATTTCTAACCTCCTTCTTATTTGAGGCTTTTCTTTTCACTTACAGGCTTTGGCCAAGCATAAAAGATCTATGAGCCAACCATTTGTCCACTTCAGTGTAAAGAAGTATTTACTGTAAGGAGAGCAGATTTTCTTTCATGCTGATTTCCAGTTCCTTGAAAAATTAAGACCATGCAATACTGATACAGTTCTACAACAACTGAGAGGAAGTAAATGCATAGGTATGTTCAACTTCAGAAAAATAAAACTTCAGTAAAGGCTATTTCATAATGACTGCCTTTACCCTCCTACCTATGCGTGCACACTTTAACCCTGTGTGTACTACATTTTACTTCTCCATTGTTAGTTATTTCGTACAGACTACACATTTCAGAAACTTTCACGGTCCATACCAAAAGCTCACTTTTTCCTCTTGCTCTATATATTGTCTTGTGAGGAACATCTGACTGTGATGTTTATTAATGAATTGAAACCCAACCCTGGCCAAGCCACAGATTTATGTTCAAAACTCTGTTTCTCTGAAGGGTATGCAGCTGGGCTCCTGCTTTCTATTCCTGGAAGGAAACATTTAAACATTGACAGTAGCGACTTTAAACCCACCTTGGTTTTGTAAGGGCTTGGGTCTAACCTCCCTTGAAAGGCCTTGAAAGGTTTTCATAGACATCAGCCTAAGTGTCTAAAAGGAAAGCAGGACCGCCTTACCACTGATCCCTCCTTGTTCAAATGAGTGATAGGAGAATGTGGAAGAGAGAAGCCATTTACTCTCAAGTGTTCATTATTTGGTACTTACTGTGTAGCAGTCCACAGTTCTTGGACCAAAATACTTAAGTTTCAAGAGAGATAAAATATTGATCTGTGAAGAGCTAAGGCATATATGCACCAAAATGCAACCTTATGTTCTATATCTAGAAAGAGAAGACCATAATAAATGGTTTTACAGATTTGAAGTTTTTAAATGTTGTATTGCTGTTAAATAGATTATATGGAAAACTCAACAAAGTATATTGACAAGAACAAAAATTTTGTGTTTGGCACATCCTGGTAATGGTTAGTACCGTGCCTGAATTTATCAAAATCCAATTACTTCATTCCTTCAGTCTTCAAATCTCTGCTTGCTGAAAAATGATCAAATTGCTACATCATTAATCCAACTAAGTGATTTTAATTATCAAATTGTTTCTATACTATCAAAGTCTTCTTATTTTGACCACTTTAGTTTTATGATCCATCTGCAGAGTCATCTCAGAAATGAGTAATAAACACATATGGCTGTGTTGTCTCTGATTTCTGATAAACCTTTGCATGTTTGGTAACAACAATGACAGATTACACTTTTTATCTTTGAATCTGAACCCCAGTGCACAAATATCATCATTGTTTCATATGTCAGAGAATCAAGAGTCAGTTGCCTCCCAATATTTATTTTGTATGTACAGAAAAACATATTTTCCAAATAATTCTGGAAATACTTTCTCATATCGACACCATCATCATCATCATCACTTAGAAGAAGAAAATATGAGAACAAAAAGGAGGGAGTTTTCCTGATAAGTGAATGATGGCCAATAAATTATCTGCTAAGTACTTAAGCCAATAATGTGCAGGTGCTGATGTCCCCAAGCCTGGCCCCCCGGTGTGAGATGTGAACTGTCCAGTTCTGGGGAATGTCCTCAAAACCATTGACAATTGAAGTCCAGAATACAGTCACAGATTCTACAGAGAGAAGCATGGAGACAGAAAATGAACAATGGGCTTCAAAGAGGAGTTGACTTAATGTGTGCACTTAACACCTGAGGCAAATATTTCATATGAGACACATAATAGTGAATGTAGCACAATGACAAAGAGTCGGTGCCTCAGTCCCCTAGACTCGACTGTTTATCTACAATCGGACTGGCCAACAAACAATAACAACACATACTACTTCAGAAGGAAAAATGAAGCCCCATGGAAGGACCAGAGAAGAAAGCAGATAGATTTTCAGGGAAGTAAAGGAATGATTTATTATAACACCATCTGGTGTCACTAGGAATGAATTGAAGTGAACACACAGATGACACTTTTTATTTTTAAGAAAAGGAAGTGTTATTTCCCAAGTGTTATTCTGGTTATTTCTTCTACCTTCTGAGAGTTCCCAAAATGAATGGCTGCTGATGTTTTTATGACATCTGTCCTGTTTTTAAGAACCAGAAGCTTTCTATTGGTCTGGGTTGCTGATTTGACTGCAGCCCTTTGCCCCCCATGGAGGGGGGAAGCATTTTATTGGTGACATGGTTCTGTGTTACTCAGAGCAAAACTCCTGGAGAGAGGGGTCTATGCTCCATTCCTTCTCCTCCCATTCACTCTGGAACCCGCATGAACCAGGGTCTCTTCCTTGTCCTTCTAGAGAGACTGTTACTTCCACACTAGCAGATAACCGGCACATTGCTAAATACAACTGTCAATCTGTAGTCTTCGGTGTATTTGATCAGCACACTGTTGATCAATCTTTTATTCTTGAAGCATTTATTTCACTTGGCATCCAAGACACCCCTCTCTGTTCTCCTCCTCTATTATTGACAATTTCAATGCAGACTTTTTTCCTGATTTATCCAGAACTCTAAAATCTGGATCACTCCAAGCATCACACTTGATGCTGTCTTGTGATCACCTTCTTGGTGATACTCAGGCTTATCTTCAACTGGCTTCTTCGTGCAGATATTGCCTGAATTTATTTCCTTTATCCCTGAAGTAGACTGAATTATTATGCCCGTCTTCTCTAGGTGAGAATTATATATCCCCACTTCAAAAATGTCAGGCTTTACCAGGTGATTTGCTCTGGCCAATGGAATGAGAATGGAAATTATGCTGGTCACCTCTAAGGAGAAGCTTTATGAGCCAGCGTGGGATTCATCCTGTCTTTTCCTTCTGCCCTGAGACTGGCAAAGCATTAATCCCATTTGCTCTGTCAGTCTGGGTCTCAAGATCAAGGCAACTTGGAGCAGAGCCTCAGCAGCCCCAAGGTGGCCACGGAGTATGATTGAGAAATAAAAATGTGCTTACTGAGATCTGGGTCCACTTGTTAATGGCTGCATAAGGAAGTGTTTTGTCTGGTACAAACTCCTTTCCCCCAGAACTCCCATACTTCCTCTTTACTAAACTCCTGCATGTTGATCGTTCATGTCTCCAATAAACCCTCGTTTTTCCCTGAAAATCTTTCCCTCCTGCAGTTCTCTCCAACTCACTAAGTAGGAATTCTATTCCTCCTAGTGATGAGACCCTGACTTCTCTCTTCTTTCAGCCCTGAATCAACCCACTAGCAGGTCCTGGGAGCTTCAACAAATCCTACAATTCTATTTATGAATATATGACTCTGTGTGTGTGTGTGTGTGTGTGTGTGTGTGTGTATCTGTTGCCATTTCCCTTTCATACAGTTAAGTAGTACCTTCATTTGAACGAACTGCAGTAATTTCCTAACTAGTCTCTGTCTTCGCTCAGATCTGTTACTTACACCACAGCCCGTGACCGTATCACTGGGTTGTGCAATAGCCTCTGGTGATTTTCCATTCGTTCACATAAAATATGTTTACCATCTCTCATTGGACCTATCATCCTTTACCCTGATGTCAACGCCTCCCACTCTCTTCCCCTCCCTCTACTGCAGCCACGCGGGCCCAACTGTGGCTCCTCAAACAGGCCAACGATAGCCCTTCCTCAGGGCTCTGCACTGCTGTTCCCTGGTCTGGCGTGCTCTTCCCCTGACTGTGAGAGCTCAGTTTCACCCTTTTTTGAGTATCAGGGATTCCAGGATCCATCGTTTGTGACTGTATGTAAAGCCCTAAGCTGCTCCTCAACCCTTTCAATCACCTTTACCTAACTTAAATTTTCTCCAAAGTTCTGAACATCAGGGGACATAGTTTCTATGCAACCTGTTAGTCTGTCTTCTCTCACTCAGATGGAAGCTCCATGACAGTCAGGGTCTTATCTGTTCTGCTCACAGCTCTGTCTCTTGTTCCTACATCCAAGTCTGGCATGCAGTATATGCTTAATGGTAGGTATCAGTCAATGATGTGGAAGGGATACAAGGAGAGCTCTAAGGTCCTGGCCTTCCCACTTACCGCCTTTGTGACTTTGGACATGTTAAAGACCTTTGTGTCTCAGTTTTGTTTTGTTTGTTTTATTTTATTTTATTTTAAAGATTTTATTTATTTATTTGACAGAAAGAAAGAGAGAGAGAGATCACAAGTAGGGAGAGAGGCAGGCATAGGGGGAGGGGGAAGCAGGCCCCCGGCTGAGCAGAGAGCCTGATGTGGGACTCAATCCTAGGATGCTGGGATCATGACCTGAGTGAAGGTAGAGGCTTTAACCCACTGAGCACAAGGCACCCCTCAGTTTTGTTTTGTTTGTTGTTTTGTTTTGTTTTTAACTGAGACTAGTGGGACCTATCTCACATGGTTTGTGTGAGAATTTTAAAAGAGAAAAAGTAGATATAGCACTTAGAACAATATCTGGAACATATTCAGTGATTGGTGAATGTCAGAAAAAAAAACACTAAAAAGGAGATACATGATTTAGCAGACAAACTGGGAGAATATTTTGAACCAAAAACATAGAGTTTCAAATCTCAACTGCACTACTGCAAACTGTGTCAGCTGACATAAGCTTACCCTCTCTACCTCAATATTCTTATCTGGAAGCTGGTGGTCATAATAGAACTTGTAGAATTGGATATAATGCATATATAACGTCCAACCTGTGTCTTACTCCTAGTAAGCATACAGACAGTTACCATTATAATGGCAATAACTTACTGAGTGATTAATTTGTACGAGGAAATTACAACTGTGTCAGTTTTACAAGGTAAGTATGGTTACTGGTCTCACTTTTCCAGAATCATGGAGAGGTTTAGAAACATTATCGGATCATGTGGATAATAAGTTGAGCTGAAATTTGAACCCAATTTGTGACCTTGAACACTAGCCTACCTCCCCTATTTATTTATTGACTAACCAGTTAAGAAATATGACTGTTGATCCTCAAAGAATGTAAACCATGGCGGGCAGGGAGGTGGTATGTATATAGTTGCGTGAACAGTGATACAGGATTTGGATAACAATCAGGTAGAGTATCAAAAAGTTTTCTTGTGGCACTTTTGGAACTATCGCACCCTGAGTAGTGTTCATAGTGGTAACTCAGACCAAACATGGAGCAATGAGACACATTTGTGAGGAGAAAAATAATTTTTCTTATGTGTTGACATGACAAGACTGAGGACTTACCTGTAAATCGACTAATCACATCTTGCGTTTTTTCTGAAACTTCAATTTTCCTCTCTCTGCAGAGGGATTGTCTTCTAAGGCTTGTTTAGCTACTTGAGAAGAATCATATTTTTAAAGTTGATCCTTAGGCACATATGTTCCAGAAAGAGGCTGGTGAAGACTTTCTGAGCAGATGTAATAAATCTGAGAAGAAGAGAAGTTTGTTTTATTTCTTGAGCTTATAAAATATCTAATAAGATATCTCGAAATTTCATCCCTCGTTAACAGGGAAAAAGGTAAAAACAACTAGAGGTTATTGCATTTAATTCTGGGAAAGTCACTGAAGATGAATCATACCATCTCAGTTTTATACCCAAAGGAATTGATGTTTGGAGAGATAAATATCTTGTTTAAAGTCATACATTTTGGAAGTACTTGAACTCCAAACACATAGGCTTTTGCCCTGTTTGGAGTCTTCACTCTACTAAATACATCTGACAGAGATTAAAGAAATGATAAGAAGAGCAAACACTTTCAGTTTCTACCCCCGGAAGTTTGGCAACCATTTTAGTTCCTCTGTTAAAACTTATGTTAACTGGGGACACCTGGGGGGCTCAGTTGGTTAAACATCCAACTCTTGGTTTCAGCTCAGGTCCTGATCTCAGGGTTGTGGGATCAAGCCCCTTGGCCGGCCCCATGCTCAGTGGGGAGTTTGCTTGGGATTCTCTCTCTCTCCCTCTGCGCACCTCCCTGACTTGTGCTATAAATAAATTAATAATAAAATATATTTTTTAAAAAACCTATGTTAACTTTAAACACTGAATTTCTGTTGGAAAAGGAAACAAAATACAGTGCATATTTCAACATTTTGGAAAACTTACAGGGAAACATTTCAACAACTTTAAAAGGGATTTTAAGACCGGTAAAATCTCTATCTGTAACCAAATCTTATTGATCACTGAATCTATTGCTACATTTCTATTAGACAACAGGATTCTTCCAATGTATGCTTTTTTTTTCTATGTTGAACCAAATTACCAACATATCTTTTAAAAAACTGAAGGTATGATCCAAATCTGGTGTGTGTAGTTTTCCTAGAGCATGGGATCCTTTTTACTGGGTAGGATGAAATGTAAAATAAGGCTCTGTGAAGGGCAGCAGGAAACCAGAGATGAACACAGCCTGCTAATTGTTAGTGTTTTTTCTTCTTTGCCTGATAAAACCTGCAAACTGTCTGGCAGGGAGATTTTCTGCAGTCTCTGGGTAAGGGGTGTGTCCGAGCATTAGAAAAGAGATGGTAAAGCAAGAGCCCAACCAGGACCACAGAAAAGAGCCAGGCGACTCTCCCCTGCAGGTGAATTGAGGTCTGTACAATCTGCAACCTGAGAATTAAGAAAATGATGCTTTATGTGGACACTTCTGTCTACTTTTCCCTGGAGGGTCATGACCCCCTAACTCCACAGAAATACCGTGGCATAGTATTATTGCAGAATACACCATTGTCAGATTTCTCTCAGCAATCTGGCCCTGCCTTGTATTGTCCCTGTCTGTTTTGAATCATTGTTCCAAAAGAACAACCCCATCACTGCCTGCCAGGAGCAAAGCTGGCCTGTGTGCCACTGCTGTGTCCTAGCACAGCTAAGACACTCTGCTAAGTGCTTCCAGTCTGTTTAAATGTACATTTCAGTGGGAGCTGCAACCCTTACACTTCTGTTCCTAAATTTTTCCATTACGTGTTAAAATACTAAGTGCCCCAGTCTACACTAGGTCACACATTCTTTTTAAAGATGCTTCTTGGGAACTTTGTACTTGTTAGTCTTATGTAACATGCTGAGAATTTTTTTCAGAGAGATAAATTGAATAAAATCCCAGCTTAGTATATAGTTTAAGGCAGGTCCAAAGATGGGAGTGAATTACACTGTGTTACCTACACACACACACACACACACACACACACACACACACACACCTTTTCTCTTATTCTCTCTCTGTTCCACAGTGTTACGTAGAATGTAGAGCTTGGTTATTTTTCTGGAGACACAACTCTGCTCAGGTCACTGTCCTAGTCAGATAACTCACTGGCCCTATATCGCTTATTAAAGAAAAGGAGAAATATTACATCCTGTGAGCTGAAGACGTGCTAGGGGTTTTAGATAACTGGTCTACTCCCCATACACCTGCCACTCCATTTTACCAATGGGATGGATGTTTTACCTAGAGCCACAAAGCCTTGAGGAGATGGGTCACAAGCGTAACTTCCCATGTCCTCTGCGGCATCAGTGTTATGTCCCTTAGCTCCATCACAGATTCTCCATTCTTCCAGAGCAAAACACCATTGTGCCTGTGTTTTTCATGTCACTGAGCCTTTGCTTATGTGGATCCTCCTGGCAACTCCTCACGAGCAATGCCTTCTTCCTCCATTTCATGTTCAAATCCTACAGTCCCAGTGTCCCCTTTGTCCATGAAACTCTCTCTCAGAGAGAGTTTGCAGCAAGTGGGAGGTGGGAGAGAGGGAGAGGAAGAGGGAGAGAGAGATCATCAAGTAGACTCCATGCTCCATGTAGAACCTGATGTGGGGCTCGATCTCATGACCCTGTGATCATGACCTGAGCCGAAACCAAGAGTCTGATACTGAACTAACTGAGCCACCACACAGGCACTCCCCCCACCACTGCCACGAAACTTTCTCTTATCTGTCTGCCACCCTGTATATCTTCCCTTAAGCAAGTTGTGATATTTTTCTCCTCTGAATGGCCAACATAGCGCATGGTGAATTCCTAAACACACTTTGTACCCATGCTAACTCTTATTACATGCACATTTTACTTCTTTCTACAGGACCCCAAGATCCTGTAAAAATAAGAACCTCTGTGATAAGAAAAAGATCAAAGAAAGAGATGAACAACAAAAGAAGAAGAAAGTAAAATAAAAAGAAGGATGAAGGTAAAATAGTCTATTTTGAGCATATAGTGACATTATAGAACCAAATCTCATTAATCTGTCTGCTTTGCTTATAAGAAAAGTAGCAGTGCTATTTTAAGAATAGTTGCTGGGGCACCTGGGTGGCTTAATCATTAAGCATCTGTCTTCAGCTCAGGTCATGATCCTGGGATCCTGGGATCGAGCCCCACATTGGGCTCCCCGCTCAGCAGGAAGCCTGATTCTCCCTCTCCCACTCCCCCTACTTGTGTTCCCTCTCTCCCTGCCTCCCTCTCCTTGTCAAATAAATAAATAAATGCAATCTTAAAAGAACTGCAGTTTCTTCAACATCAAATACTCATAGAAAAAGTGAAAATAGTTGCTATATAAATATAATTCACAGGGCTAAGTAAATGCATATATACCCCCTCTTACAGATGTATGAGGTCTCAATTAATATCAAGTTTTAATAGGTAAGGAAGCTGAGGCCAAGAGAAGTTACTCACTTGCCCAATGTCACAGAGCTTCTAGAGGACAAAGCCAGCATCACAAACCTGCTCTATCTGACCACAGACCACAGAGGTGCAGGCCTGGATGGGGCGAGCAGTTGCCCACGACAGAGTCCCCCCCGGTTTGGTAATGTCTATGAAGCTCACCCCACAAGCACAGTGTCTCCATGTTGCTGTGAACACCTCTGAAAACCCCATCCCATCAAATTCACACCAAGGAATTAAGGAAGAAACACTTTGAATTTTGAAAGGGAATATGAGGCTAGGTCCATGACTGAACAACAGAATAAATATTAGCAATGAGGCCCAAGGGACTTTATAGAATTTTAATCTAGGACAAGCATTTCTTGTACAGTAAGAGTAGATGAGATGCTGTCTCAGATAAGTTAAAACAATGGCCATGCTACTTACAACATATCTTCTGCTCAACTATGCATGAGTGCATTGTCTTTGATTTTAGAAACTTTGAAACAAGAATATTTGGAAAATTGATAAATCGTTCAAAGGTTTCCTATGTTTCATCAGACAGCTTAAATAGAACCTATATACTCAGTATGGTGAACTTGAATATGGTTGTTGTTTCAGAGCAAAAGACATTCCCCTGGTTTGTTGGTGAAGTAAATTACGCGATCTTCAATTTGTTCCGATTTTTAAAGGGACCAAGCAAATATCTTCTAAGGAATTAACTTCTTTTTACCCCGTTGCTCACACACACAAGGTTTTGGAAAGACAATAGTTGTAGTTATTGCCATCACTGTGGTAATTAAATGGATACTTCTTCTTTTTTTTTTTTTTTTCCTGTGTAAAAATAGGACACTTTGTAATTAGTGTGGAGACTTGGGTAAGATAAATGTCAGAGAAAATGTAAGTTTAGAAAAATAACGAGATATTTTATAAAATATCTACTATGTGACAGCTGATCATGAAGTCATCACTTTGATTGGGTTTTAATTGTGCTCTGTGCAATTTTCTACTGCTCTGTCCACGCTAGCATGTTCAGCCAACTTGTTACATACGCATGTTTGTTTTTCTTTCCCATCTCACTCTGATGTTGTAGCTGTTACATTTTAAATTACTGCTGGAATGTGTGCAGCAAAACTAAGCAAAATACAAGGCTAATTCCTTGCATTTCAAGACATGTTTCCTAACATATTTGTGTATCAACCAATATTTGAACATTTACTATTTGAAAATCATGGCTATATATGGTGAAGACCAAAAAATATATCTTACTTCAACAAATTTGTGATGCTATCTCTTTTAATATGCAATGTTATTTTATATGATTTAAAAGGAAAAAAGATATTAATTAAGTGCCATTATTTGTGAGAAAATCATGATTTCAATGATATGAAAATGTGAAGCAGCGTATATCAGTGAAATATGGTACGTCCTGCTTCCCTAGAGAAATTAATTCAGTGCCTACTTAAGAGAACAGTTAATTTTTAAGAAAGGCATCTTTGTACATTTTTACCACAGAAAAAGACAAGATGATAATTGATCTGAAGTTGTATAGGGGTTACAAAACTATTTAAAGAGTCCAAATGTGGCTCCTTCTTGGAAAAATTAAATGCTGTTGGAGAAGAGACAGTCATAATCAGAGGTATACTTTGGAGAATTTGCCTGGGTTCAACATGAAGAATAAATTCGGGTTGGGGGAACTTGTGGAGTTAGGAAGCTACTGAAAACACAAAATTGAAGTAATGAGGGCCTGATCATAAGTAAAGGCAAGAAGATTAAGCAGAACTTTGCCATGAATAAATTGATAGATACAGATGCTATTGAATAAAGAGGGGTTGAAATTATTTCATTAAACCTGACGCTCAAATTTGGAATTTGTGTAGGTGGGCTGGCATATTCCTTGTGAATAAATGGAGGGGATAAGACTGAGATCATGATCGTGGATGTTGAGTTGTTGTACTTAAGATGTTGGCAGGACTACTGGTGGGTCCCCAAGATCGTGTTGGAAATGTGGACTTAAAGCACAAAGAAAGTCAGGCTTATGTTATAACTTATGAATCATGAGAACAGAAGAATGGTGCCTTTTCTGCCTCCTCCTCCCAGCAAGTAGAAGGTAAAAATGTACAGTTGACCCCATATTTTGGCCACATATGTGCCAGCCACTGGAGGTCATCCACTCTATGTGACCCTAGATAGGATTTGATATGGCATATCTCCAGATCTATGTGTATCTATTCAATCAGCTGGCTTTGTTTGAGAAAATGAACTAATAAACCATAAAAGGTGTATTTTCAGGTTGTTTGTAATTTAATGTAAAGAGCAAATACACCATATATAACACAATATAAGAAAAATGCAAGCAGTGGGATACCAAATTTATAAGCAAAATGTTCTTACTCTTTCAGAAGACTGAGGAATGTCTATGGCTGTATTGAACTCTTACTCCACCCAAGGAAGTTCTTCAGAGTAGGAGAATTTGAGGGGCACCTGGTGGCTCACTCACATACGTGGCCAACTCTTGATTTGGGCTCAGGTCATGATCTCAGGTCCTGGGGGACAGCCTTGCATTGGGCTCCCCGCTGAGCAGGGAGTCTGCTTGAGGATTCTCTCCCTCTTCCTGTGTTACTCTCTTGCTCTCTCTAACATAAGTAAGTAAACCTTAAAAAAAAAAAAGAGGAGCATTTGACTTCTTCAGTAAACCCTGATTAAAATTATTCAACAGTGAATATTTTTGATGTTTGATTTCATAGATTTGAAAAGCTCAAATCATAAAAAGAATAAAAGATGGAAACAGTTCACTATCTCACGATAGTGAAATAACCATGGGTTCCCTTCATTCCATGGTGCTTTTTAAAGATGGATTTTACTCTATTTGTGTTCCCTAACTTCATTTTACTATTTAATGTTAAGTCCTAAGCATTTTCCAAGTCAAAGGCAGCAATATGTTCTGTTCACACAATACTCTGTCATGTAAACACATTCTATTTTACCTAACCACTTATTGTTACACTTTGTGATGTTTCTCAATTTCTTTATTACAGGTAATGCCCCAATGGCTTGTCAAATTAGTTTCTTAGGATACATTGCTATCAGTCATTGTACCATGAAAAAGACAATCTGAGAGCTTCTGATAAACATCACAAAACAACTTTCTAAATAGATTATGAAAAATATATGATAGTATTTGAATGTGAGAGTGCCTGCTTCAATGTACTCTTATTTTGTTTGATATTTTTACTTCCATTATGAATATTTCATGATTGGAATGAGAAAAAAATCACCTTGTATTTTAAAACTATGAATTTCATTAACTTGAAAGATTAAACACGTTTCTAATAATCTGTTATCTATATGCATTTCCTCTTTTAGATCTTCTGTTTAATACAATTATATTGAGGTTTATGTCTACACACTGGAGTCTAATTTCTTATTGTATGATTTCATTATAGATAAAAAATAGTAATCCTCCATCATATTTCCTTGAAATATGTTTCTGATGATATTTTTTATGGTTATCAGATTATTTAAACTTGAGTAAATCAACTCTCCTAACCTTTCAGTTTTTGTTTTTCTCCAATTTCTGGAGCTGTCAAATCCTTTCAAGATCCAATGATCCAATAAAAAGTACACAATTTATTTTATTTTTGAAATAATTTCCTAAGTTCTTTTATTCTTTGATATTTCTGAGATTTGCTTTATTAAAGAATAATGATGAATCATTAAGCGCCATTTATGAAATAACTCCCTTGTCCCTTTCACTTTGGGACTTCTCCATTAGGACACAATACCCAAGCACACATCTACTCTGTTCTACATCTGGGCCCCCTCTTCTGTTCCATTCACGTGGCTACATGGCATGGCTACATGCCAAAACCAAACTTATTGAATTGTTTGGGCTTTTATAATTTGTTTAGCCTCTCCATCCAAATTCATCATAAAAATATACATATTAGTCTTTCTAAAACTATCTCAGTCAGTGGCATTTTGGCTTCTTTCCATATGCCTTAGTCATTACAAATACACTGCTATTTTACATGTTTTGATGCTACCAAGCATCAAACTTTTTTCCCTCTAATTAATTTACCGATAGCATGAAGGGAAGTTTTTGAACGTTGCGTAGTTATCCTTTACCTCATAAACTTAGTGACTAATTCATTATTTCAACTAATTATCCTAGTTTTTATTAAAAACTTATTTGAGAGGGAGAGAGAGAGAGAGCGAGTGAGCATGACCTGGAGAAGGGCAGAGAAAAAGAATATCAAGCAGACTCCCCACTAAGCACGGAGCCTGATGTGGGGCTCTATCCCATGACCCTGAGATCATGACCTGAGCTGAAACCAAGAGTTAGAGGCTTAAACTGACTGAGCCACCCAGGTGGCCCTTCTGTTTTTTAAAAAAAAATGTTTTTGAAATGTTTTTCTTCCTTCCAAAAATGATTTTCTCTTCTTTGTCTTATTTGTCTTTGCTTTATTGCATTGACCAGTAATTCCTGAGCAACTCTTGAAAAACTGTGGTAACTGGCAGCCTGCTTTTCTTTATGATTTTAATGAGAAAGCTCTTAGAGTTTCAGAGGTAAAAATGCTAGCTGTTGGCTATTGGTTTAAACCAAGTAGTCTATCGTTAACATGAGTGTTTATCTTGTAGCTTGAAGTTTGTACCTTTTGACCACTTTCAACCATGCCTCTCATATCTAGTAATCACCAATCTTACCTCTTTTTCTATGAGATTATGGTTTTTCTTTTTCCTTTTTTTTTCATGTCACATGTAAGTAAGATCATTCAGTATTTGTCTTTCTTCAACTTATTTCACTTAGTGTAGAGCCCCCAAGGTCTATCCATGTTGTCACAAATGCTAGGATTTCCTACTGTTTTTATGGATGAAGAGTATTTTACTGTGTATCCACACACACTTATATACATTTTCTTTATCCATTCATCTGCCAGTGGGCACTTAAGATGTTTCCATGTCTTGGGTATTGTAAATAATACTGCAGTAAACTTGGGAGTGCAGATATTTCTTCAACATACTCATTTGTTTCCTTTAGATACACATCCAGAGCTGGAATTGCTCAATCACATAGTATTTCTGTTTTAAATTTTTTGAAGGACCTCCATATTTTTTTCCACAGTGGTTACACCAGTTTGTATTCCCACCCACAGGGCGTGAGGGTTTGCTTTTCTCTACTTCTTCTCCAGCATTTGTTATCTCTTGTCTTTTTGGTAATAGACATTCCAAAAGGCACGAGGTGCCATCTCATTGTGATTTTGATCTGCATTTACCTAATAATTACTGTGTCTATTTCCATTTGAATATCTTCTTTGGAAAAATGTTTACTCAGGTCCTTTGCTCATTTTCTAACTGGATTATTTGGGGGTTTTTTTGCTATTGAGTTGTATGAGTTCTTTATATATTTTGAATATGAACCCCTCATTAGATATATGATTTGCAAATATTTTCCCCCATTCAGTAGGTTGCTTTTTCATTCTGTTGATGATTTCCTTCCTGTGCAGATGCTTTTTAGTTTGATAGGTTTTGGTAGTCCCACTTATTTTTTATTTTGTTGCTTATCTTTGTGTGTCATATTTTTTTTTAATTTTTTTTTTATTTGTTAGAGAGAGAGAGCAAGCACAGGCAGACAGAGTGGCAGGTAGAGGCAGAGGGAGATGGAGAAGCAGGCTCCCTGCCGAGCAAGGAGCCCGATGTGGGACTCGATCCCAGGACGCTGGGATCATGACCTGAGCCGAAGGCAGCTGCTTAACCAACTGAGCCACCCAGGCGTCCCTGTGTGTCATATTTTTAAAAAATCATTGCCAAGACCCATGTATAGAAGCTTTTAAAAATATGTTTTCTATTAGGAGTTATATGATAACTATAATTAACACTGCTGTATAGTATATTTGAAAGTTTAGTAAATCCTGGAATTTTTCATATAAGAAAAAAATTATTTTGTAACTATATGAGGTGATGGGTATTAACTAAACTTACTATGGTAAAAATATTTAACATGTTTTTCTTGTGACTCTGTTGTGATATTTTGTATTACTGTATTTCATAATATTAAATAGCTATTCACTTCAAAGAAAAATCAAATTTGGTAATTGTAGATTGTTCTGTTAATTTCATCTAATTATTTTATTTATAAACTTTTTAATCTATGTCCATAAGTGAACATATTTATTTTATAGCTATCATTTTAGATTTTGATATCAACATTATAGCATATTCAGACATGGATTATTTAGCTTTTTGTCTATTCTTTTACTTTGGAAGCATTTTCTTTTCCCTTCTATGTCAGGAAAGTCAGAAATGTATATGTTAGAAAAGGTCATCTATAAAAGATTTGAGTCCAAAGCCCTATGTTGGAAGAATTATTTTAAAGATTTTTATTATATTACAATTACTTTAATAAGATTTTCTGGCTGCTACCAACTTACTAAATTACTAAACATTGAAGAAAATTGAGAGAAATAAAATTGCCTAAATTCTATCTAATCTATGTCATCTCTCTGTCCACCTATCTACCTATACATTTATTTATGCAAATGTGCTCTCTATGTTATATAAAATTTTGTAATATACTTCTTACTTTATATCCTTTGAGCAATGCTTCCATTTGCACTTGAATTTAGAAGAAATTGGTAGCAGTTATTTTTTAACCCACTGAGCCACCCAGGCACCCTGTAGCAGTTATTTTTAATTTTTTTAAAGATTTTATTCATTTATTAGTTAGAGAGAGATAGAGAGAGTGAGCACAGGCAGACAGAGTGGCAGGCAGAGGCAGAGGGAGAAGCAGGCTCCCCGCCGAGCAAGGAGCCCAATGTGGGACTTGATCCCAGGACGCTGGGATCATGACCTGAGCCGAAGGCAGCCGCTTAACCAACTGAGCCACCCAGGCATCCCTGTAGCAGTTATTTTTAAAATATTTATTTACTTTATTTATTTAAGAGAGTGAGAGTATGTATGAATGGGGGAGGGGCAGAGGGAGATGGAGGAGAAAAGCAGATTCCCTGCTGGGCACAGAGATCTTGATCCTGAGATCACAACCTGAGCCCAAATCAAGAGTTGGCCTTCCAACCGACTGAGCCACCCAGGCACCCCAAGCAGTTATTTTAACTTAGCTCTATATTTGAGATATTTCCATGTTCTTCATATCTTAAACTTTCATGTCATTACAACTCCAATGATACATTTTACGTTTTGGTTTAAAAGTGTCCCTAAGTTACCTTTTATTAATGGTTTATCAATAGGATGACTTTTCAGGTCTTGTGTGCATAAAAATATATCTGTGTCTGAAGACAAAACAATGTTTTTGTCCTTTTCTGTCCTTATGTGCTTCTTTAACTTGTTTGTTTTCACAGTATATTAAATTGCCTCAATGTGCTTAGGTAGATACTTATCTTTTTTTTTTTCCTCCAGTAACAATTTAACTTATCCCCCTATTTATTTATCCCCCTATTTAATGTTTTACCATGGGAAAACTGGAAACCAAATGTCATTATGTTATATGAGGTTTATACTTACTTTAAACAAAAATGTAACATGAAACTGGCTTCACAAAATTGTTACAGCGTGGCTGTACTCTGTGCTAATAATCACAGAGTTGTAATATGGAACTCTGTGAAGCAGGCCCATTATGTTCTTAGAAGAACAGAATTAAACTGTGTGACCAGACAAGGATTTCAATTCACGTGACTGAGAATTTCAATGGAATCTTTCTTCCTCTTGGAGTTTTTTTTTTTTTTAAGATTTTATTTATTTGACAGAGAGAGAGAGAGAGAGAGAGAGCAAGTAAGCAGAGAGGCAGGCAGAGGGAGAGAGAGAAGGAGGCTTTCCACTAAGTAGGGAGCCCGATGTGGGGCTTGATCCCCGGAATCATGACCCAAGCCGGAGGCAGCCGCCCAACCAACCAAGCCACCCAGGCGCCCCTCCTCTTGTAGTTTAAAGCAAAAGTCAAATATCAGTCTTCCTCAAGACTCACAAAGATGATTCAGGTTGTCTGGCATTTTTAAAATCTCTATCACAATAGCTGGGGTGACTTCAACTTCAGTCCTCCTGGGCTTCTTCTCTAGATTGTCACTAAGTTCTAGATGAGGAATGCTAACTTTGGGGTGTTTTCTGCATCCTTTCCAGAAGGGACTTGCGGCTATGTTCCACAACATTGCTTCAAAGCGCACCAAGTTCTGCAGGCAAGTTCACATGGGACTGCACTTGATTTAGAGCGTACACTAGCAAATTCAAGTGGATACTTATCTTTTTTTCAGTATATCATTTGATAAGATCATCATACTCTGACTATATGCTCAAGATTTTTCTTTTTGGCTTGAACACACTACTTATATACATATTAGACACTGAATAACTTTTAAAAATAACAGATTGGTATATCTGGATTATTTATGTCCCTTTCCTTATACAGAAACTCCATTATTTGAGGCCATGCCATAATAAGTTCTTTCTTGGTAACCTAAACATTTAGTAGAATGTTCCATAAGGCTGATATTTTCTTACAACTTTGAAAATAAGTCGAAATTTCTTAATATTTTCTTCTTTTTCTTCATTTCTAGAGGTCTGTTCTCTGTCTTGGGCTTTACACAATATTTCCTTTCTTTTGAGCTGCAGTTATTTCTTTATCACAACTATCTCTACCAGTGAAGACTATGTTTGAATTGATTTTCACCCACTCTGTTCAGGTGCTTCTTTATAGGTAGAACTGGAAAGCAAAATAATGTGTCCAGTTCCTAGTCCTCAAATTCCCCACTGACATTTATCTGATTGCTTCTTGCACAGCTGAATGTCTCTTGAATCACTCATCTTCTGCTCCGCACATCTACTGTTCCTGACTATGGACAGTAGGACAGGACAAGGCCACCTGTGGTCTTCCTCCATTAAGTGAATTATGTGCTATGCATGGAAGTCACAAGTCCTGCATGCAACATGCAGAAGTAAACCTTTTATTTCCTGTCATGTCTTCTCATTGAGATGGTAGCCTCTTAATCGATGCCAAAAGACATTGAGGTTGTTAGGTTG
This sequence comes from Taxidea taxus jeffersonii, assembly GCA_003697995.1. Classification (NCBI taxonomy): domain Eukaryota; kingdom Metazoa; phylum Chordata; class Mammalia; order Carnivora; family Mustelidae; genus Taxidea; species Taxidea taxus. The sequence goes on along the minus strand of ML105932.1, from coordinate 7,736 downwards.
AGGAGGAAGGTTTGGCAGTAGGGTCTGATGTTCTGCTGGGTTTTCACTGATAATAGATTTCTGTTCTTCAACCGAAGGACACGAGTAGGGAAGAGGCTGATATTCTTCTGCATGCCTCTTTGACACTGGTAGAATTCTCCCCTTATCTGCAGGGTATACATTCCAAGACTCCCAGAGGATGCCTGAAACCATGGATATTACCAAACTCTATACATGCTATGGGTGTTTTCCTCTACATACATACCTATAATAAAGCTTAATTTATAAATTAGGCATGGTGTGAGATTTTTTAAATTTTAATGGTTTTAATTTTTTTTCTTTAAACATATAATGTAGCCCCACCACCCTCTCTCAACCCCTCTCCCCCCCACCCCCCTCAGTTTGTTTTATGACATTAAGAATCTCTTTTGGTTTGTCTCCCTCCCGATCCCATCTTGTTTCATTTTTTTCTTTTCCTACCACCTTAACCCCCACCCCTGTTGCATCTCCACTTCCTCATATCAGGGAGATCATGTGATAGTTGTCTTTCTCCAGTTGACTTATTTCGCTAAGCATAATACCCTCTAGTTCCAACCATGTCGTCGCAAATGGTAAGATTAAATTTCTTTTGATGGCTGCATAGTATTCCATTGTATATATATACCACCTCTTCTTTATCCATTCATCTGTTGATGGACATCTAGGTTCTTTCCATAACTTGGCTATTGTGGACATTGCTTCTATAAACATTCGGGTACACGTGCCCCTTTGGATCACTACATTTGTATCTTTAGGGTAAATACCCAGTAGTGCAATCGCTGGGTAATAAGGTAGCTCTATTTTCAATTTTTTGAGAAACCTCCATGCTGTTTTCCAGAGTGGTTGCACCTGCTTGCATTCCCACCAACAGTGTAGGAGGGTTCCCCTTTCTCC
>ML105931.1:18027-31471 GCA_003697995.1 Taxidea taxus jeffersonii | reverse complement strand
AGTCAGGGATCTTGGCTGGAGACCTGCTTTGAGTAGGTTTCTTGCAGATACTTCTTAAAGGCTGGAAGAGAACAGGCAGGTCTCAGGGAGTGGTGAGGACAAGGGTTACGGCGGGCAAGGGGGCAGGCAAGGATACAAACAAAGGTGGGACAAGTCTGGGGAGCTGGGTGGGGGGGATTCTCCTTCTGTTGGTTGCCTGTCAGCTCTCCTGGATGGGTTCAGTGACCCCAGGGACGCTGGGGAGGTGACTGGGGTCTTAGTGAGCAAGTCATTTACACAAAGTTTGCTTTCTACTTCAAAGCCCCTCAACCTACATTAATGCAGAAAGTTAGTTTTCTGATTCGACAGCAAACAGGCAAATCAGAAACACTGAGGCAGAGGCAGAACTGGGTTATCTGGGTTGACACCCACCCCAACCCTGTCCTCAGGACACAATCCCAAGTCACCAGCATCCTTCTGTTTGAGGGAGTCTTTGAAGGTTGGGGAGGGATCACCTGGTGCCCGAGAAGGATGAAGGACCCACCTGTGGGGTTTTTCCAGAGCTCGGCAGCGTGTGTGTTCAAAGGACTATCAATGTTTGGTTCTGTGGGTGGACGGAAAGAGAGAATAGTCAGTAGGAGGAGAAGAGGCTGACCGGGGCTGGGTTCCCAGGCTCGGGGAGGGGCTGGTCTCAGAAGTCACCTCCTAGCAGGCTCTGGATGGACAGCAGGATTGTCCTGACATCATACAGGGCTGACCACTTGTCCTTCAGGATGTCCAGGCAGATGTTCCCCTGGGTGTCCACATTGGGGTGGTAGCAGGGTGTGAGGAATTTCACCGTGGGCGCGTTGTAGGGGTAGCCACTGGGGAACTCCAGGGAGAGCTTATACCGCAGGTCTTCGTACACCTGGCATTGGAGAAACAGAGCTGGGGGGTGAGCCTGAGCCTCACCTACCAACCCAAGCCCCAGTAAGGGCCATTCAAGGGCTTTTGAGTTTGTCTGGGACTTGACAAGAAACAAAGTGTTACACTGGCTCTGGTACTTTCTCTCCAGCTGGCAGGGACATCAGTGACCCTGTGGTATAAATTGGCATCCTGAGGACTACGTGTATTTTAGTGAGCCACAACATTAGCTGTTGACATGTCAAAATTAGGATATTTAAGGCATACACCTGAATTTCTGTTTTTTTTTAAAGATTTTATTTATTTATTTGATAGACAGAGACCACAGGTTAGGCAGAGAAGCAGGCAGAGAGAGGGGGATGCAGGCTCCCCGCCGAGCAGAGAGCCTGATTTGGGACCAGATCCCAGGACCCTGGGACCATGACCTGAGCCGAAGGCAGAGGCTTTAACCCACTGAGCCACCCAGGTGCCCTGACTGACTCTTTTTTTAAAAAAGATTTTATTTATTTATTTGACAGAGTTAGAGAGAGCACAAGTAAGTAGGCAGAGCGGCAGGCAGAGGGAGAGGGCGAAGCAGGCTCTCCATTGAGTAGAGAGCCTCATGAGGGGCTTGATCCCAGAACCCTGGGATCATGACCCTTGCTGAAGGCAGCCGCTTAACCGACTGAGCCACCTAGGCGCCCCTTCTGACTCATCTTAAAGCAGATGTGCAGCAATGGGAAGCTGCCATCTTGAGACCTCTGCCTTTCCATCAGCCAAAGTCCTCAGGTACGCTCCATACTCCTTTCTGTCTGGCGTCCCACAGGCATCTAAGATGGAAAGCTCTCCTTTAAACCCAACCTCTTACTGTACAGAGGGAGCCGAGGGCCACAGTCTCAGAGCACAAGACCAGAACAAGGAAGTGTCCTGCCAGGCTTGAAGCTGACCTGCACTTGGTTTTTGCCTCTAACCTCTCCCCAGACCCAGCAAAGTTACACTCACCTACCTTGACCCTACACTTACTGTGCCAGCAGCTCCATGGATGGTCCCCACCCATTTGAAAAGGTTGTCTGATTCAGGGAAGGCAGAAATTCCTTTGTCACCGGACATCTGGGGAAGAAACAACATCTGCTGGGCTGCAGAGTACACTTTTGGGGGTCGGTGGGTGAAATCCTCCCCTTAAGCTCATCAAATCTTGATCCAAAATTTGGATCAAATCTATAGGCTTTTTTTGAGGAAGTGATTCAATTCTTGGGGCAGAACTGACCCTTTGGGGAGGAGTACTGGGTGTGTTAAGGAGGGAAGGGTTATGCAGAGCAACAGAAGGCAGCTCTGTACCCCCCAATCTTGTTGGATCCTGGGAATTCAGTTTGACATGCTAGTCAGTGCTGGTTACATACAAAGCCTAAAGACGACTCAGGGACTAGGAGGAGATACAATATCAGCATTGAAGGACACCATCGGATATTCAGGGTTAAAGTACATAAGGTCATCTAGGGAAAATGACTTGAAAGTATGACAGGTGTATTTCCTAGGAATAGTAAGGGGAGTTGGATGTCCTAAATCTCAGGGCAGGAAAGTAGGGCCAGGCAGTGTAGACAGAAGGCCTTGCATGGCTTCAGGGAACGTAGAGAGAACTTCATGGTGATGGTGGGGGCGGGCGGGACCTGGAGTGTGGAAAGGTGCAGGTGGGTCCTATTAACTTCTTCCCAGAAGACAGGAAAGTGGACTCATCATTTTGTCCCCAGTGCTGATAAGTGATTGGGAGGTGGAGGGTGGATCGGTTGGCTTGGGGGTCTGGGCAGGAGTCACTCACCATGAGAGTCATCAGCTCCTGCTGTAGCCTGTAACATAAGCGTTGGGGGTCACCTGGGAGTGTGGACGGTCCAGAGCTCCCCACGGCGCTTCTTCCCTCACCCCAATGACTCCGGAGGAGCTGTCATGGAGGCTCCCCCTGTGCTGAGGCCAGACTCAGCCGGGGCACACTCCACCGGAGAGTCCTAGTGAGTCCTCACCCTTCCTAATTGGGTGAGCTACCAGGCTCCAGCAGGACGGTTCTGCCTTGTTCTTAAGCCCCTCGGCTTCTCTGACGTCTCTCTCCCGGTGCCGGATCCCAGTTTCTCCCCACTTCCGTCTCCACTCGCCCCCACCTCGCCGAGCCACCGAGGGTCCCAGGCACACTTTCATCTTGGCTCACCCGCGGAGGATCATGGCAGCGTGCCTCCCCTTTTTGTCCTTCTTCCGGGGGCCCTCTAAGGGCAGCCCGAGCTCCCTGCGTGTCCTCCCGTCCCCGCACATCTACCCACTCCAGGAGGAGGTGGGGGCCCGGAAGTCCGAGCTCCAGACGCCGAGGCCCAGCCCGGCACTCCACACTCCTTACCTCTTGCCCACGGGGCCACGGGCGGCGCCCCCGCTGGGCTCGGCTCCTTTGCGGGCGGCGGCGACGCTGGCGGCAGCTGGGTCGCGGTTCTGGGAGGCCATCCGGGCGGCGCGAGGAGGGAGACGGGAACTCGGAGAGCACGACTGCAACTGCAGAGCCCCGGGTCCGCCCGCCCGCGTTTGAATTGTAACCCCCCCAGCAGCACCGGCCAATCAGCGGCTCGCTTGCGTTTGATCCAGCCAATGGGGCGCGCCGGAGTGCGCTGTCACCGCGCAACCGCTGCACCCACCCCCGCAGCGCACCAGCATTGGGCGGCGGGGACGGCCTTCTGAAGGGCGATTGGCAGAAGAGGCTGTCATTAACTAACGAATCCGCCGCGGACGGCTGGCCTTTGGAAAACGCCGACCATTAAAGGGCCAAGAAAAAGTCCACGTGGGAGAAACCCTTTCGGGTTCCAGGCCTGGCTACAGGAGGGAACTCCCGGCTGCGCTCCGGGATCCCTGCTCCAAGGGGAAGGGAGGGCTCGAGTCTGATGACATCAGTGCCCGTCCCTCATCCCGGAAACCCCTGCTCTTCCACATGTTTTAATGTCCCGGACACCTCCTGGGACCTGTGTCTGAAAATTCACGGGAGGGGAACGATGGCCAGAGCAGGACACTGCTGGAAACAAACAGGCTCCTGCGCGGCCTCTCCAACGGTTTGCTTTGTGACCTCGGACACGGGCGAGTAAAACGGGCGTAATAAAAGCCTCTCCGCATTTTTCTTCTGGTCTGTCATCAACCCCCACGGTGCCAGTCCACACATTCTGCCACTTCCACACCTTAAAGGATGAAGAAGTAAGATAACAGGGAAGGTCTGCAGGGTACACGGCGTTCCCAGCTTTGTCTCCTAAAGCAGATCCGCGCCGGTCAGTGGGACCTTACTGCCTGCGGTGGAGGAGGGGTACCTGGTCCTTTTTTCCTACACCCACTTCTAGATCGCTTGGCATTTGTCAGCCCCTACAACAGACCGCACAGCTAGCTCACTGTCTGTTTATTACAAACTGTTTAATTGCTTCTTAACCCAGTAACTTTAGAAATATAGAACCACGTGCCAGTGTGGGGGTGCTCTGTAGTGAGTCACTACAGACTAGCCCAGGCACAGCTTAATGCCGCTGAGATCCATCCAGGAGCAGTCCCAGCAGTGGCCTCAGCCGTGTGGGTGACAGGGTCTTGGAAGAGGGCTGCCAAGAGTAGCCAGGGGACTTGGCTTTGGTCAGGTCTGTGGAGGTGCTTCAGCAGCACGATGCTCGTTTTCTGTCCGTAGTGTCTCCATGTACTTTCGCATCTTCTCAACCATCCAGGAGGGTAGCACAAAGGATTTCAACTCCTCCAACTTCAGGTCCAGGCATCCTCTGGAATAGACATTGAGGAGGAGAGTTGAAGCAAGGGAGGGTGGAGGCCCAAGCGCACCCCAAGGGGCTACTGCGGGGGAGTGGGGCAGGGTACAGATGACTGGTTTCACCTGTAGTCATCACTGGCCGCGAGGTCCCGGATGTCCTCCTCTATGAGGAGGTAGGCCTAGGGCAAGAGCAAAGGAGAGTGATCATTGCCTCTGATTCATTTCAACTCAATATCACTTTATTAAACATGGGCTTAATGTAAGGGCTGGAAGGGAGAGGGGCCTCCTTTACAGTTGAGGGGGGAGTGAGTAGGGAGAGATCGGAGAATAGCTCCCTGAGACAACCTTTCACTCAAACAGAAACTTGATGGGTAAGGGAGCTGGGATGGGCGACTTCCTTACAGCCTCCTCCTCTTTAAAAAAAAAAAAAGGACTCTGAGGTGGCTTAACATGAAATGGCAAGAGAGCTAGCAAAACTCACATGGAAACAGGGAATCAGGAGGAGGAAGCTGTATGTTAAGTCTGGAAGTGAGATGATTTGGTTTTGAACTTTGTGGCAAAAGGGCAATCATGAGAAGCTGCGAGGCTGTCTCCTACCAGCGGCCTGCAGCACGGCTGTGGCACAGTGCCATGGCTGCGGGGGGAGAGAGCCCTCTTACCACCTCTTACCTCTGTGCGCTTACCACACAGAGGCTGTTGTTCATCACATGGGAAAGTCTCCTGTGGGAGACAGTTCTTTCTAGTCTTAGGGTCAGGACTGGGTGTCCCCTGAGTAATCTGTCATCTTATGAGCACTGTGAACTCTGTAACCAATGAGATGTCCTTGAGAAGGCATACAGATAAATTTGCAAAAATGCACGGGAGTGTGCTAGTTTCCCAAGTCAGCTATTAAAAAATCCCATTCCCTTTAAAGCTACTCTTGCTCAAGGCTTAACGTTAGATCCCATCTTTCTTTTTTCCCATCTATTTCTTATTTACATATGTTGCATTTTATCTATCAGTGGTAAGCTCCCTGAAATCTTCTGAAATGGGGTGTAGGAGTAAGAGTAGTAAAACAGAAGATAGTTTCCTTGCCAGGAAGGAGATGGCACACTGTCTGCAAGGCCCCTGAATTCTAACAGGAGCAGTCTGGTGGTGAGACTGAGTCCTCAGGTGGGGGACACCGCCTTATGACGGACACGCCCTACTAGTTTCAGAACACCTGCAACTATGGTTGTCCCAAGACTGTTGCTTGATGAGCTAAGAACTCTTTAAGCAGAGGTGATTCTGGAAGGGGGTGCTAGGTGTGGCGAACAGGTTTCACTGCATGTGCTAACTCCTGCAGACAGGAGGTGCTCCCTGGAGCACTGTGTTGGGGGGGGAAGAGCCTACAGCTGTGTCTGGTGGCAGAGGTGGTGATCCGTGAGAGGCATCTGTCAATGGGCACGTGAGGGAAAAGTAGCAGTGTGTCGGGCACCTGCCATTATGCACAGCTAATATAATCTGAATACGAGGGGTGATGTCGGAGGGAGTGAGGGAGCGGTGAGAGGGAAGGGAGCCCAGGGATTAAGTCCAGTCTTCAGTGGGAAGGGCCCTCTCCACCCTGACAAGTCTCCCTTTCCACATTCATCAGGCTCTGGGAGTCTTAGACATGGAGGGAAGCTGCCACCAACAGCGGGACCCATGGCCCCTGGGCTGGGTGGGTCTCTGACAGGGCACCTGTGAACAGTGCTTACCATCTTCCCCCCTGTTGCACGCATGTGATGCTGCTCGGCCAGCCAGTGCTTGTCCTGGGGGTCGGCTGCGTACTGGAAGGGATGAAGTCGAAGATGTTAGGCTAGTGGGAGGATCCTCATTTGGTCCCAGAGCATCTCTCAGCAAGACCTTGTCCCGGCCCGGTGAATGCAGAGGGCTCGCCAAGCTCTTCACAGCAAGCGGAGCTGAGCCCAGGAGGCCAGGGGACAGGACCCAAATCCCAGAGATTTAGCACATTTCCTACCCCTTCCTTTCTCAAAGCACAGCACTCTGGCAACTGGTCAGACTGGTGACTATTATTCCAGAGTTCTACTCTTTTTCAAAAAATGACCTGAGGTAGTTTGCCACATGTGTGAAATGTTATGGTAACCACGTTTTCTGAAACAAAACTCAGGACAGGTCATGCTCTGGGAAGTTCATTTTGGAATTGGATTTAAATTCTGGTCCCTGCCTCTTAGTAGATGGTGTCAATCTGGGCAGCAATTTCCTTGAGACTCAGTTTCTTCATCTGTGAAACCAGTAGCTTGTCAAGGATAAATGAGATTGTGCATAAAAAGTAGTAAAGACAGTATCTCACACACAGGAAGTGCTCAATAAAGGTGGGTTTTAGAAAACAGGTAGGACATCTGAAATGGAGACAAAGCCAGGAAATCTGTATGGTTGCTACCCTTTGAGTGTAAATGATTATTTCACTTCCCAAGTAATATAAATATTAATAAAAAATTTAAAAGTATGCACTTCCTGGGGCTCCTGGGTGGCTCAGTGGGTTAAAGCATCTGCTTTTGGCTCGGGTCATGATCCCTGGGATCGAGCCTTGCATCAGGCTCTCTGCTCGGCGGGGAGCCTGCTTCCTCCTCTCTCTCTCTGCCTGCTTCTCCGCCTGGTTGTGATCTCTGTCTCTCAAATGAATAAATAAAATCTTAAAAAAAAAGTATGCACTTAAAAAAAAAGATTATTTATTTATAATATATATTTATTAATAATAATATATTAAAATATAATATATATTTATTTATAATAAATAAAGACAGAGATCACAACCAGGCGGAGAAGCAGGCAGAGAGAGAGGGGAGGAAGCAGGCTCCCCGCCGAGCAGAGAGCCCGATGCAAGGCTCGATCCCAGGACCCTGAGATCATGACCTGAGCGGAAGGCAGAGGCATGAACCCACTGAGCCACCCAGGCGCCCCAAAAGTATGCACTTCTTAACCCAATTTCAGTCCCACTTCCAGGGATTTATCCTGCAGAATCCCCCACACATGTACACAAGGGATGTTTGGGATAGTAGCGTTTTTAATAGCAAAACTGTTGGAAAAACATAAATATCCACTATAGGGGAGTAATGAAATAAATTATGGAATATCTATTCTATGAATTCTACACAGCTGTTAAAAATAAAATGAGGGAGACTTAATTTAATAACATGGACAAATCTTTAAGACATTATCCATAGACTGAAGGTGGTCAACCCACTGTTTCTGTAAAGGGCCAGCTAGTAAATATTTTGGGCTTTGCTGGCCATATACATCTTTGTTACATGTCCTTCATTTTTATTTTTAACTGTTTTTAGAGATTTTATTTTTGAGTAGCCTCTACACCCAACTTGGGCCTTGAACTTACAACCCCAAATCAAGAGTCACATGCTCCACTGACTGAGCCAGCCAGGAACCCCCATTTCTATTTTTTTTTAATCACCCTTTAAAAATATAAAAAACTTGAGTTGGACAGAAACAGGCTCCTGGCTAGGTCTGGCCCACAAGCCATACCTGGCCCTGTACTAGAATGTTAGCTCTGCGAGGGTAAGGAGTTTTGTGTGTCCATTTTGTTCACTGTTGTGTCTCTAGCCCTTTGAGAATGCTTAGCACTCAATATGTGTTTGATGAATCAATGAATTTTTGGGTGAAAAAAATAAAATCAGAGAACAATATGTAGTCATACATGTATTATTGCTATTGATGTGTATAGTCAGTAACATAAAATATCACTGAAAGACACACCCTCACCCACGTGTGTGCACAGGGAGGGCCTGGAGGATGCTGCTGCTGGCCTCGAGGGGAGGAGACTCTGAGTCAAGGCTGAAGGGGAACTTGGTAGTTTGTTCCCTAGTAGCTTCTGCATGTTGGTCTTTTTTACAATAAGAATGGGTTTACATATAATTCCTATAATAAAAAAAGCTAAAAAGGAGAAGAAAAATTTGAATAATGCCTTCAGGAGGACAGAAAAATGGGCAAAAGGTACAAGAGGCGGTTTACAGAGGAAGTACAAATGGAGCTAAATGAATGAAAAGATGTCTGTCGTCACTAACTGACGAGAATGAATGAAAATGAAAAAGAATGAATGAAAAGTAAAACAACTAAAACATCTTCCTCCCACTTTTTTAAAAAATCTTTTCTTTTTTGAAGATTTTATTTATTTATTTAAGAGAGAGAGAGAATGAGGGACGCCTGGGTGGCTCAGTTGGTTAAGCGGCTGCCTTCGGCTCAGGTCATGATCCCAGTGTCCTGGCATCGAGTCCCACATTGGGCTCCTTGCTCGGCAGGGAGCCTGCTTCTCCCTCTGCCTCTGCCTGCCACTCTGTCTGCCTGTGCTCTCTCTCTCTCTCTCTCTAACAAATAAATAAATAAACTCTTAAAAAAAAAAAAAAAAAGAGAGAGAGAGAATGAGAAAGAGCGTGAGAGGGGAGAGGCCAGAGGGAGAAGCAGACTCCCCGCCGAGCAGGGAGCCGGATCTGGGACTCTATTCTGGGACTCCAGGATCATCACCGGAGCTGAAGGCAGTTGCTTAACCACCTGAACCACCCAGGCACCCCCTTCCTAGACTGGAAAGATTACAGTGAGAGACTGTCCCCACTGGTAATGAATGTGGGTTGGCAGTTCATTACAAATGGTAGATCGAAGAACTGGGAATGTGTGCCAGTCATCAGGAACATTTACGGAGCCTTGCCATGTGCCAGCAGTGCGCTGGGAGCTCTCCTGCACTCTCCCCTAATTCTACCAACCCTACAAGATTGGACTGTATCTTTCTATTTTTGTAGATAACAAAACAGACTCAGAAATGGGAAGGAAAAATAAAATTAGAACAGAACAGAGAGGAAGGCAAACCTTAAGGGGCTCTTAACTCTAGGAAACAGTGGCTAGAGGGGAGGGGTGATGGGCATTAAGGAGGGCACTTGATGGCAAGAGAATTGGGTGTTACATGCAACTGATTAATCACTAAATTCTACCTCTGAAACTAGTAATACACCATATGTTAACTAAATGGATTAAAAAAAGAAAGAAAGGAAAGAAATGTGGGGGTGCCTGGGTGGCTCAGTGGGTTAAGCCTCTGCTTTTGGCTCAGGTCATGATCTCAGGGTCCTGGGATCCAGCCCCACATCGGACTTTCTACTCAGCGGGGGGCCTGCTTCCCCGCCCCCCCCCGCCCCCTGCCTATTTGTGATCTCTGTCTGTCAAATAAATAAAATCTTTAAAAAAAACCCTAAGGGGCGCCTTGGTGGCTCAGTGGGTTAAAGCCTCTGCCTTCGGCTCAGGTCATGATCTCAGGGTCCTGGGATCTAGCCCCGAGTTGGGCTCTCTGCTCGGCGGGGAGCCTGCTTCCTCCTCTCTGTCTGCCTCTCTGCCTACTTGTGACGTCTGTCTGCCAAATGAATAAATACAATCTTAAAACAAAAAAAGAAAGAAATGTGAAGCCGCTTGACCAAGGTCACACGGCCACCAAGCAGTGGAAACAGGGTTGAAGCCACACTCCTAACCATTGAGCTACTGGAGTTCCAAGGAGGTGCCAAGCACATACACTTGGGGGATGATGCAAGAGAGTTTTGGAAGAGGTGGATCTACAGAAGAGTCAGGCGGAGATCTAAGCCAGGGGGTGGGGTGGGGGGGGTGGGGAAGGTTATCAGAGGGAACAGCAAGAGTGAAGACGGTAAAAGGAAAATGAAGTAGCAGGTAGGCCACACGGTCTAGGTGCTGAGGCTTTCAGGATATAAGACCGAAAAAGAAGCAGCAGGTAGGTCCACCCTTCAAAGAACCTGAACTTGCACAGAATGTAGTAGACAGAGCCATAATTCTGGGGCCCCAAGCCTTATGTATGGGTGCAAAAACACGTCTTGAACACACATGCACTACTATTTTTCTTATATTTGGATACTTTTGTGATGGAAAAAACACAAATTCATTTAAGGGGTGATTGTTATTTTACATACAGTTGAATAAGGTAAGGGTTAAGAGCTCAGGCTTTGGGGAAGACAGACCCAGACTGGAATCCTACTCACATTAGACTTACCCCTTACCGGCTAAGTAACTTTGGGCCAGTCACTTAGCCTTTCTTTACCTCTGTTTTTATTTGTTTATGTTTTAATTTGATGATAGCCATCTCCGTTTTAAAGAAGAGCTATCGGAGATAAAAAGTGCAGCGCCTTGGGGTGCCTGGGTGGCTCAGTGGGTTAAAGCCGCTGCCTTCGGCTCGGGTCATGATCCCAGAGTCATCGATCGAGCCCCGCATCGGGCTTTCCGCTCTGCGGACAGCCTGCTTCCTCCTCTCTCTCTCTCTGCCTACCTGTGATCTCTGTCTGTCGGATGGATAAATAAAATCTTAAAAATAAATAAATAAATAAATAAATAAAGTGTCTCTCTCCCTTTAAAAAAAAAAAAAAGTGCAGCGCCTGAACCCTGTCTGGTCTGCAATAAGCATACAAGAAAAGCAGCTGGTATTGAGGGGCAGAATGTTCAGTAAATTCCAAAAGGTAAAGGTTAAGGGCAGAGGGGTAACTGGAGCGCAGAAGTCCTGACTCCCAGATCAGTGTCTGTTCCAAGCTTCTCTGTGCCGTCCGCACGGCGGTGGCCCGCCTCACCCCCAGCTCTCGCCTACCTTAAAGAGGTGCGGGTGCTTGATGTAGATTCTTCCTCTCGTGCCCCCCATCCCCAGGGCCCTGAAAAGGGACAGAGGAGTGGTAAGGATTCCAAAGGATTCCAGCCTCTGCAGTCCTAGGGGTAGGCCCCCAAGCCCCCCCCCCCCCCCCCAGCACCAAAACTCTCGAACTTACTTGTTGGCTCGAGATCCCAACACGAAGGTGGTAGATTCATTCAGCCGGGCTGGGTCCCACTACGCAAAAGATAGAGAGGCTGGTGAGGTGAGGTTTACCTGGCGGGCAGGATGAAAATGCTCTTCTCCTGCCTTCTCCTATCACCATCCTCGTCAACTAACTATTCTGAACAGCTGAATCAAGAAACCAAGTGCTGACAATATGCTGGGCTAGATATTGGGGATAAAGAGATGAGTAAGATACAGTCTGTGCTCTCTGGGGGCCACAGACATTATGTATGGATAATTAAACCAGCATGAGACAGGCAGGGATACAGATGCTGGGTGTGAGGGATGCCATGGGGGAGGGCAACAGGAAGGCTTTCTTGCAGAGGTAATTCCCAGGTTAGTTCTGGAAGGGCAGAGGAGAGGAAGAAAGGGCGGTACAGTATGAATGGTAGGAAGCGAGAGCGGGCTGGGCAGGCTGGAGAGACCATGAGGGATTCTGCGTAGTAAAAGGAGAGAGAGCACAGATTAGGGAGAGGCTATAGGCCCGGGTGTGCTTCTTCCCGCTGCCTCGCCCAGGGGAAAGTCTGTTTTTGTTTTTACTGGAGGCTCGGGTGCACCAATGTCTAAATAGTGTCTAAATGGCTAAATAGTGTCTAAATGGCATCAGAGATAGGGGCTAGAGGAGACACAAAAAATAAACTGGGGTGGGAAAGGAAAACTACCAGGAGGAGGTAAGAGCTGGTTCCTTCGCAGCCTCATTTAGGGGAGGAACACGGTGCTTCTCGGCAATAGGCTGGATCCCTTCCTTCAGCCCTTGGCAGAGGACAGAGAAAAAGCAAAAGGCTTCGGCCCTCCTGAGTCTCAAGTGTGCTGCTTTTAGGGGTCTGCGCTTTATCCATTCTGTAGGCCTTGGGGAGTCACTGAGGTTTCTAAATAGGGAGAGCCAGATTTGCTTTAAAGACTGCTCACTCGCCCACACATAGCTGATGGATTCAAAATGGCAAGACTACAGGCAGGGAGCTGTTTAGAGGTTGCTGGACTAAAGCATTTCTGAACCAAGAGAAGGGTCTCAGCTCAGATGGCAGTAAGGATGACAAGGAGGGAAGAGGAATGGGATCTATGTGGCAAGTGGGGTCAGCCAGGACTCCAGGGGATACAGATGGGAAGGAGGGGTAGAGGGAAAGATGACTGAAGCAGAGTGTCAAAGAAGGTCTAGGAGGAAAGATTCTGACCGCAATTTTAGATAGGCTGAGTCTGAAATGCTGCAGAAGCTCCAGGCAGGGAGGACTAGCACACGGCAGGAGACGTAAATTCTAAACCAGAAAGAGACGTGTGGGACAAAGTGGTATGGTGACTTCGGCACACACTGGTCCCTGAGACCCTGAGAGTGAATGCTTGAGAGCACCCACGGAACCTGACGTGCAGGGGTGGGCCAGCGAGACAACTCTGAGGGATGCCCACGTATAAGGCTCATGGCTGAGAAAGAAGGACTCACAAGAGGGAGAAGGGATGTCTGGAGCGGAACACAAAGATCAGGGAAATGCTGCATTACTGGCTCGAGGGGAGCAGAGTTGAAGACGAAAGGCATGGTCACTGGTGTGAGAGCAGAGAGGGCCAGTAACACAGGAGGTGGAACATTTCTACCAGACAGAGCCTCCGCCAGGCCAGTGGAGCTTTTGCCTACCTTACTGGGCTTCCATTTGTGGCTTTATTTGAAGAAAGGATTCTGGAGCCAAGAGAGGCTAATGGCTAAGAGCATAGGCTCTGGTGGCAATGGACCTTGGCTTTGACACTTGGCTTGACCATCTAGCAGCTGTGTGACTCTGAGCAGGTCTCTGAGCCTTCATTAAGTTCAAGGGTATTAAGTGTATACGATAACTACACTTAATACACTACACCACAGGAGGGTAACAGAATCTGTCTCAGAAGACTGTTATAAAGATTAAATGAGACGACATACAAAAGATTTAGTGCAGGGCCTGTCTTATATTAAGCACCCCTAGTTCCAATCCCTGTTTAAGATCCTTCTGGGAGGCCAGAGGGGGGTGTGGGTATAGGGTGGA
>ML105930.1:23711-38765 GCA_003697995.1 Taxidea taxus jeffersonii | reverse complement strand
TTACCAACAAATGTAATGAGTTGCATGTTCAAGTCTTAATTCATGCAATATTCCAAAATGAAATGCTTTCTCCTTCAGTTGTTTAAGTCCATTCATTCTTTGAAATTATGCTAGAAACTACATTTTTCACCAAATACCTGACTCTGCTACTCTAAAACTCAGTGATCTCTCACCTTAGGCACTTAGTGTTAGAGTAGGTTACGAGCCATCTAATCCCTATGTACATGTTGTGATTTTCCTCTCTATTCTCCTTTTACCAGTATGTTGGCTCCTTGAATAATTTCAAGTCAAGTGCCTACGTCTTTACAAACTTCCTTTATTTTTTTTTATTTTTTTAAATATTTTATTTATTTATTTGAGAGAGACAGTGAAAGAGAGCATGAGTGAGGAGAAGGTCAGAGGGAGAAGCAGACTCCCCGTGGAGATGGGAGCCCGATGTGGGACTCGATCCTGGGACTCCAGGATCATGACCTGAGCTGAAGGCAGTCGCTTAACCAACTGAGCCACCCAGGCGCCCACAAACTTCCTTTAAATGGCAATCATCTTTGAGTACAATTCTAGGCTTGAGGTATGCGGCATTAAAATCTGTTGACTAATTCACAAATATCATAAGTGATGTGCCTACAAGACACTTTTTCAGGCCCAAGAGTATGTCTAACACTAAGTACCATTTTCCTGTGTGTATGACCTATAGGTGTTGAGATTTACAAGACTGGCAAAGATTTACTGATCTCTTTCAAAGGATTCCATAACTCCCCGATGACTGAAATATAAAATCTCAATTCATCTGTCTCTTCACAAACTAAATTCTGCCAACAACTTTGGTCTTAACCCCTTATATTCTCCCAAATTTACATTCTGCTCTAAAAAAAACCAACTTGTTTATTGGTGGGGTTTGAGGGGGATTTTCATGCTCTTCTCTACCTCTGTATATTTACAATTGAACTTCTCTCTGCTGAAGCCATTTCCTCAATAAAGCCACTCCTAACTCTTTGGCTAGTCAGTCTTGGGTACTTTTTTCTCCTGTCTTTCAATATTATTTTAAAGTATTATATCACATTATTTCAAAGTAACTATCACAATACTTATTACAGTGGTTTAATTACATTTACCCATCCATCTATCCTACTGTACTATGAGACTGCCAGTAATAAGGACTATATTTTCTTCATATTTATAGCCCCTGTAACTCAGAGTAATTGGCACTTAATATAACTTCAAATGAGAACTTATTGAATAAATGAATAAATGAATATGAATATGGTATGCAAAAAATAATGTATTCCAGCCAGCATGATTCCCAATGCCTAAAAATCCACAGAAAGTTGGCATTGTTAATATATTTCCGATAATATTCCAGGGAATGCAACCCTTCTAAAAAATCCCCGTAGGAACACTCACCAACCTTCTCAGTGAAAGATCTGAAGCTTTAAAGTGCATAGTCCATAGATGCTATGCTATATATATATATGGTTTTTCTTTATCAACTTACATTGTATATCCCTGATTACTTTATAAGCTATAATTCACCTAAACTGTTTCTTTTATGGACCTATCCTATGCTGTATACAAATCTTGACCAAACTGTCTATTTGAAGCACAGATTATGCCTCTCAGACACAAGCTCCCCTTGAAGTTTCTCTATAAGAATCTGAAATACCTAAAAATGTAACCTTATCTCCTATAAGCTTTCAATCGAGCAAATGGAGTTTGCAAGGACATTGGCCAAGTGGCAAGTCTACACAGACACATAGGTAGAGGATTGCTTGCAGGATGCACTGACTATCAGAGTATGGTAAAGCTAAAAGTAGGTTCCCTGCTTTCAGTCAGCACACATTTGGAGGCATACTTATTATGTGCAGGTGTGATGCTCGTCTCAGCGACTTCTTAGCTCCAGACCAACTGTTTCATTTCATGCAAGTAGAGACAGAGGTCTAGACAGGTCGGTCGATTCACTGCAGTCACGAAGTTAATTACTGACAGTGTAAAGACTAGAAATCAGGTCTCTAAGATTGCCCACTTACTGACACTTCCTAGACACTCTTCCCATGTGGAGTCCTCCAAAAGGAAAAGTCTATCCTTTCCAGAGTGTCCTGAGCACTGAAATTCCACCACACATTCCTTTGGGCCTCTTCTCTTTCAACCTGAGAAAAGTAAGAAATTAACATTAACACATGTAATACTTCAGAGCACATTAATTCTTAAGTGTGGATAAAATGGAAGAACACAGAAATGCTGGGCACCTTGCAGGGAAATAGATAATAAAAAGGCAAGGATAAGGGGCAGGAAGGAAACAAAATCTAAGTGAGGCACCGACAGATGCCAAGTGCTTGCAACTTTGCCTCAGGCCAACTTGGCCTGTTTCAGAATGGAGTAATTAGCTTGCTCAGGTCTGAGACCTTGGTTCCTCTGTCAGAAGGTTTCCTTGTGGTTTATAAACTTCATTCTTCTGCCTCAGAGTAGGCAGACCTAGTGAAAAATCACCTATGACACAAAGTTTGCTGCTGCTTGACAGGATTCCTCCAGGAGTGCTCACTCTGAGTCCAAAGAACAAACAAGGAGTTTCAAGTGTTGATTGCAACAACGTTCTCCCTTGTTATGGGTCAGAAACATCAGCAGGAAGAAAGGACATTTAAGAAAAGTTTTTTTTCTTTAAGAAAGGATTTTTTTAATTGTCAAGACCAGAAGAAATTCTAGCAAGAGCAGAAGCTTTCTGATAAGAGACAACTAAAAAACAGCCTAGCCTACCTGCCTGATTTTTTTTTATTTTTAACTCATAAAGTGCTTAGGAACAACAGTAGGTATACCCTGCATGAAAGTAGAAAAGAACCACCCTGGACAACCCAAAGGTCCAGCTTAATGGGGCTGTGCTTGGGCAGCTGGCCAGTTGGGTGAGCACCTCCTATTCAGAAAAGAATATCAAAGAGGAAGGTTGATACATTGCATTTTAGAAAGGAATTTTTCTCCAAGTTTCATACAAAATCCAACCACTAAAATCTAGGGCCATAAATGGGAAGAATGGACCTATTCACTCTACACTCCGCTTGTGGAAGGTTCCATAAGCACTTGAGGGTGCAGTTATTGCTGCCAATGACCCTCTGCATAAAGCATTTGGTATCGAGTGTGATGGCAGCAAAATCACCCTCGATGGGAGGACTTCGCCAAGCCCACTTAACATGGCCCGATCTGACTCTTTCACCCAGCCTCTCTGAGCACCAAAAACACCTCCTCGGAAACAGTCAATACATTTACAAGCCCTGTCTTGAAGAGGTCAACAACAAAACAAGAGAGATTGGATACCCTTGGATGCCATTTCATTTAGAAATGAGAACCTGTGTCTCAAGGGAGAAGCGTTCGAGAGGTTTAGTCTTTGATTTGGAATCTATGTATTTGCTGTGGGTTTTCATTCAAAATAGAGCAGACAACTCTGATTTACAAGCTAAGCTGCAAGGTGTTTCGTATTTTGCTGATGCTAAATCTAGACTTTCTTTGTTCTGTTTCTTTCTTTCTTTTGGCTTTTCATTGTGGAGGAATTCAAACATAAATGTATAGAGAGTACACATGGGTGCATTCAGGTACCCATCCCTGAGATGCAAAACAGGACCTGTTGGCCAATCTTGTCTCCCACCCTTCTCCCAACACCGACTGGGGAGGTTTAAAGCAAATCTCAGACATCCTATCATTTTTTTAAAAGATTTTATTTATTTATTTGACAGACAGAGATCACAAGTAGGCAGAGAGGCAGGCAGAGAGAGGAGGAAGCAGGCTCCCTGCCAAGCAGAGAGCCCAATGCGGGGCTCGATCCCAGGACCCTGGGATCATTACCTGAGCTGAAGGCAGAGGCTTTAACCCACTGAGCCACCCAGGCGCCCCCATACATCCTATCATTTTGTCATACATTCTTCAATGTCACTTCCCCTCATATGACCTATATTTCCTAAGATGCTTTTAACTGGTACAGAAAAAAAAAAAAAACTGGTTGGTTCTGCTGGGGATCTGATGTAGCATTTTTTAAAATTTTTTAAAGATTTTATTTATTTATTTATTTGACAGACAGAGATCACAAGTAGGCAGAGAGGCAGGTAAAGAGAGAGAGGAGGAAGCAGGCTCCCTGCTGAGCAGAGAGCCAGACGTGGGGCTCGAACCCAGGACCCTGGGATCACGACCCGAGCCAAAGGCAGAGGCTTTAGCCCACTGAGCCACCCAGGCACCCCCTGATATAGCATTTTTAAACAGCACACCCACCTCTCTATGCTTGGAATATTTTTTCTGTTGATAAAAATATGCCAAAGAGCCTCTGATCTGGAAGCTTAGGGGAGGAGTACAGTTAGAGACAAGGGGAGAGAGCCAGTTGATGGCATAGTGATTGCTTCTGCCTGGCCCTTCGGACAGGGTTCAAGTCTCTATGATTCAAGGCAGGGCAAAGTGGATGGACTGATCTCCATGTGTGACTGAGTGAGCGTCTGAGTCTGGGGCTAGCACCTGGAGAGGTTGTTGAGGGGAACACAGAAAACACTGATCAAAATAAAAACTCTTCAGGGGCCCATGTATGAGATGGGTCTTGGCAGAAAGTCACTCTCCTGACTTTTGCACGGAATTCAGCAACACTCTGACATTTTGAGATTTATACAGTATTCAGAAGTAACTGCATTAGCAGAGTTTCAGGCGTTTACACAAGGGATGCTTTCAGCTCTGGCGAGAGCAAATTCCCACCATTCATTCATTGTTTTTTTATTTTATTTATTCAATAATGTATTAAGCCTCTGCTATTGTCTAGATAGTGTTTGTGTTACTGTGATCATAGCAGAGATCGAGATGGAAAAATTTGCTCCCATTTTACAAGACCAGTGCTCTAACCCCTGAGCTATGGAGCCTTTCCCTAATTTGCTCCCATTTTAGAGGGAAAGAGGGACAATATGCCTGAATATAGAAGGTCAGGTAAATAAATGCTATAAGAAGGAAAGCAAACCAAAAAAAAAATTTTTAAGATTTTATTTACTTATTTGACAGAGAGAGAGAAGAAGCAGGGGGTGTGGCAGGCAGAGGGAGAAACAACTCCCTGCTGAACAAGGAGAGGATTGCAGGACTTGACCCCAGGACCCTGGGATTATGACCTGAGCTGATGGTAGATACTTAGCCTACTGAGCCACCCAGGGGCTCCAGCAAACCAAATTTTAAAGAAGACTAACTTCAGGTGGAGGGTGGTGTTTTACACAGGTGGGATCTCTATGAAGAGATAACTTCTGATAAGAGGCATGAATAAAATGTGGAGACAAGGTACCCACAAGTGTGGGTAAAGGACAACTGGGTTAAAGGTACAGAAAGCACAAGCTCCTGGGGTTTAAATAAGTGTGGTATGATCAAGAAAAGGAAGACCAGAGGCGCCTGGGTGGCTCAGTTGGTTAAGTGACTGCCTTGGGCAGGGAGCCTGCTCAGTATGAACCTTGCTTCTCCCTCTTCTCCTCCCTCTGCTTGTGTTCTCTCTCTCTCTCAAATAAATAAATAAAATCTTAAAAAAAAAAAAAAAGTATGACTATTATGTCGTGATCCAGGAGGAGACTGATAGGAGATAAGCCCAAGAAGCAGGTCTGGCCAACTTTGCAGGGCTCTGGAGACTACAGTTGTGTATTTATCTTCCTTTTTAAAAAAAGATTTGATTAGAGCACCTGGGTGGGTCAGTTGGTTAAGTGTCTGCCTTTGAGTTAGGTCATGATCCTGGAGTCCCAGAATCAGCCCTGAGTGGTACTGGGCTCCCTGCTCAGCATAGGAGTCTGCTTCTCCCCCCCCCCACCTCAAATAAATAAATAAAATCTTCTAAAAAAAGAAAGATTTAATTTATTTATTTAAGAGAAAAAGAGAGTGTAAGTCAGGGGAGGAGCAGAGGGAGAGGGAGAAGCAGACTCTCCCCTTTGAGCACAGAGCCAAACACGGGGCTAGATCGCAGGACCCCAAGATCACCACCTGAGCTGAAGGCAAGAGTCAGATGCTTAACCACTGAGCAACCCAGGTGCTATGTATTTGGCTTTTAAGTGTGTGTGCTCTCAGCAGGGCCTCTACATTGCTTAATGACGGGGACACCATTCCTACTCCATAGAGTTGGCCAGGACGCTGTCTGCTTCAGCAGGGCCTGCAGGCCCAAGGCTATGGTTTCAAGCAAGGAGTAACAAGAAGGCAGATTTTCTAAAGCCAATTATATGAGGTACCTGGTATATTCAAATTCATAAAAACAAAGTAGAATGGTTTTTGTATGGGACTGAGGGAAGGAGTGAATGGGGAGTCATTGTATAAATGGTTAAAGAGTTTCAGTCTTGTGAGAAGAGCTTCGGGGATGGATAGTGGTGTGATGATTGTACAATGGGAATGTACTTAATACTACTGATCTGTACACTTAAAAATGGCTAGGATGATAAATTTTATGCTATATACATAGTACCACAATTAACTTTTAAAATTAAAGATTAATTATTCCTTGGGGGGGAAAAAAAAAGACCAGCTTTTAAAAAGAAGCCCCTATGAAAGCAAGTGATTCAGGACAATACAATGAAAGCTGAGGCCTTATAAAAAGCCACTAGGATAATCTGGCAGGAGGAGATAACACGCTGAGCCTAACAAGGAGATAATGAGATATGTGTGGATTTAAGCTGCATTACCAGAGGGAGCTGATAGGACTTTCTGATGGATCAGAGGGCTGTGGGTATGGGGGAAGGAGACTCGCATCTTTGGGGTCTAGGCAGCAAGGTGTACAGTAGTGCCCTTTACCAAGATGGAAAAGAGGAGGTTGGGGAGGAATATAGATAAACACACCTCTAGTTCCTAACAAACCTTTCCTCCTTGTTCTCATTGTTCTGCTTTGTCAATCTGTCCCTTTCTACTGATCATTCCTAGAAGTAACAAATGTACGATAGCATTTCCCACCTCATAGCCACTCCTTTCACCTTCCTGGTTTTGCAGGGTCTGGCCACAACAGGCTGCATATCCCGTGCTCACAGGTTAGCTGGCCTCTGCTGGATTTGACCAATGAGAGAAAAATGCGGGGTGGGGAAGATTGTAGGACAAGAGGAATGAGAACTGAAACTCTTCTCTAGGCCCTCTGCCTCAGTGGCATCTCTGGCAGAACCAAGGACTTTGGCATCCCAACTCTATTGAATTCAGGAAGGTCAAAAGGATCCAGAAAAAAGGACTAAGATGGAGTAACCAACAGAAAAAGAGGAACCTGGGGTTTCTGAGGTGGCTCAGTTGGTTAAGTGTCAGCCTTTGGCTCAGGTCATGATCCCAGAGTCCTCAGATCAAGCCCCACATCTGGCACCCTGCTCAATGAGTCTGCTTCTCCTTCTCCCTCTGCCCTCCCCTCCTGTTCATTCTCTCTCTCTCTCTCAAATGAATAAATAAAATCTTAAAATAAAAAAAAGAAAGAAAGAAAAAGAAGAACCCCATAAACTAAGTCGTAAATATTTTTCCAAAGGAGAAAATAATCAGTTCTGTCAAATGCTGCTGAGAAGTCCAAGTAAGATAATGATTGAGAATTATCTATTATATTTCACAGTTGATACTATAAGACCAATTTGGTAGGACTGGTCAGGCTTTTAGCTTTTAGCTTGACCAAGAGAGATTCATGCAAAATCTGAGAAGAAGTGGAAACAAGTATTGCTACATCTTAAGACAAGAGAAATATGACCCTCATAAAGAGGAATATAGTGTTTAGGCAGGAATTGTCTAAAGATGGGAGCTCTATCCATCAGAGTCCACCCAGAAAAGCAGAAATCTCTCAAAACATTTAAAACAAAGGTAATTTAACCAGATAACACAAGAGTGGAGACACCAGTAGGGTCAGATGAAGGAGCCCAAGATTAGTGCTTGCAGACCTCTACTTCCTTCTGGCTAAAAGGACAAAGGAAAGAAACATGTTGCTAGAATCCAAAATGTACAGCCACCTGAAGAAGCTGGAATCACAGCATTTGCATCTGTTTGGAGCTAGAGCCCATGAAGAAGACCCAGCTTCTATTAGATGTATTCTAATTATTCAAGATTCTTCTTGCTGATGGCTCAACATTGACTTCCGGGCAGTGATTCTTAACCATGTCTGTAAATACAAATCATCTGGGGAGGCTTTTAAAAATACCAGTACCCAGACTCTACCTCAAACTAATTAAATCAGTTTCTATGAAGTAGAGAGCAAAGCTTTGGTACATTTTAAGAGATGGCCAAATGTTTCTACTATATTGCCAGGGCTGAGAACCACTGCTCAAAATTCTGTATGATAAAACAGTATCAAATGCTTCCTCGCACAAAACTGCTTCCAGCACTCGAATCTGGTCCTAAGGTATCCATCATAGCAACAAATGGTAAAAACCTAAATGGAGAAAGCTCTCTCTGCATCATTGAATTAATTTTCTTAATGAAATTGGCTGCCTGAAAGCTCCCATCCCTTTAATGCTCTTTTGAGGTTAGAAGAGCAAAAGATGAAAAGCCCAGAAACAACATTCTCTGTGTTTCCTTTCACCATAACAGAATAATTAAGTGGTATGGTTACCCACATGGTGCCGAGAGACACATTTTTCAGGATGCCATAGGTCACCACTGATAGAAGTAAAGGGGCTAACACTGCCCACGTGGAGGGAGAAATTAAAACACCTGATCTCTTTTCAAACCACTCCAATGCCTTTCAGAGTGGCTCATGTTTGTGCTTCTCTAATTTGGAATATATTATGTCGCTCATAATTAGGGCTTCGCTCTTTCTGGGAGCCTGAAACATTTGTCACTTTTACAGAATCGAAATCTTGAGTCTGTGGATCAGAAATAAGCTCCTGGTCTTTTATTGGGAATCCTGCCTTTCGGGGAAGTAATTTCCCCAAGCAGCTGGGATTGAGTCAGTGTTCTTAGTTATAATTAAATGATAAATCTTCACATGGAAGGCATCCAACACCAAATATGTCAGTTCCATCAAAGTGGAAGAGAGCACAAGATACATTTACCTAGGAAAATGATTCCACTTTGGAAAATTATATTCTCTCGTCAGAAGCCAGATGACAAGCAGTTGCCTGTGAACAGTCGATAACAAAAGGCTCTTTAGTGGCTCGTGATGCATCTTTCAGACCCCACATTCATGCAGTTTTCTGGAAATAATGAGTAGCTCACTCCCTGTCTGACATTTCCTTATTGGCATCAGCATCGCCAATGTCCAGATAGGCTTAGTGCTCAGTATTGATTTAGGGATGCTGGAATCCTCTGGAATGAGAGGCACATCACAGCCAGCTCTTCCTGTGGCACCCATCACTCTACCAGTCACGACTGTGACTTATGTTCCTTTCAAACCTCTTCACTCAACAAACATTTATTAAATACCTACTGTGGACTGGGCTTGTACTAGGCAATGTGGGAGGTACAACACCGACTGTGACAGTTTTGATTCCCTTGTCCAGTCGGGCATCAAGGATTCATTAAGGTGGGGGGAGGCAGAGAGCTTGGAGTTGGTAATTCAAAATTGTCCTTTCCACATTGAAAATGATTTGGCTTTGTTGACATATGCTTGTGTATATGCATGTGTGTTTATATATTTACATATAGTACTATTTAACTCATTTCTGTATCCCATGTGTCCTAGCATGACGCACTGTAACTACTAAGAATTCAGTAAGCTTCTGTTGACAATGCATTGCATGGATGAGATAATTAATTATGATCATTGGAAATGCATAGCATAAAACTTTTAAATGGTAACTAACACAAAGATCACTTACTGTGTGCCGAACACTCATAAATCATTTAATCCTCACAAGAACCATAGGAGGTAAGTATTATTATTATTTTCACTCTAAGATAAAAAATGGAAAATGCTTAGAAATTAAAGAATACATCCAGGCACACACAGCAGGTAAGGGGCAGACAGAGAGTGTATACTCGGGTTTTCTGGTGTCATTCCCATACCAAGAAAACTACAGTTAAGAGAGCTGCCATAAGTGTTTCACCCAGACTAGCATAGTTTCTCAGAAGTAGGGAAACATGGACCCTAGAAAGGGATTTGTCTTTGGGATCCAATATACCCAGCTCCACATTGATGGGCTATGTGACCTGGACCAGTTCATAGACCTTTCTGAGCCTCAGTTTCCTAATCAAAATTATAACTGTGCCCCTCTTGTTAGAAAACTGACTCTGAAGCCAGATTGTCTAACAGCATCACGAAGCAAGCAACATCACCACTCTGGGCCTCAGTTCCTTGTTTGTAAAGGGGGCACAGAAGGAGGTAACTATCTCCTGTGGTTGCCGTAAAGGTAACATGTATCTATGAATGAAATACTTTGAATAATGCCAACACCCACCAAAGGCATACCATCGATGTCAGTTATTATTACATTGCTATAGATATTCCTATTATATTGGGATTTATTAGACATTAAATATTTGTATTGCTATGTAAGACCAACTCTTCCACTTGGCAATAAATCAGACTCTCAGGGCGCCTTGGGTGGCTCAGTGGGTTAAGCCTCTACCTTTGGCTAGGGTCATCATCTCAGGGTCCTGGAATTGAGCCTCACATTGGGCTCTCTGCTCAGTGGGGAACCCGTTTCCCCCTCTCTCTCTGCCTGCCTGTCTGCCTACTTATGATCTCTCTCTCTCTCTCTCTGTCAAATAAATAAATAAAATATTTTTTAAATTTGAAAATAAATAAATAAATCTGACTCTTTTACCTACTCAAGGATTCATTCCAGGAATGCCTCCCTCTTTGTCTAGACTCATCCTCTCCACCAATCACTATAATTAGTATTCAAACTTGCTACATCTTCTCCTGTGTTCAAGAAACAACTCATTTTATTCCATTTCCATCCCCATTTCTGCTCCTTGCTATAGCAGTAGTCCATAAGTTGTCCATATTTGTCATTGCCAATTTTCCTCCAGTTCTCTCTTATTTTTTTTTTAATTTCTGTGGTACAATAGATATAACATCAAATTTATCTTAATCGTTTTAAATATACAGTTTAGTGACATTAAGTACATTCATATTGTACAACCATCTTCACTGTCCATTGCCAGAACTTTTTTCATATTTTCAAACTGAAACTCTATGCCCTTTAAATTATAACTCCCTATTCATCACTCCCCCAACACGTGGCAGCCCCCATTCTACTTGCTCTCTCTACGATTTGGCCAACTCTTACTACCTCACATAAGCAGAAGCATACAATATTTGTCCTTTCGTCCCTGGCTTATTTCACTTAGCATTTGATCCTCAAGGTTCACCTAGGTAGCTTATGCTAGCTTTCGTATATTTGATGCTCTGTTATTGGGTGCATACATGTTTATGATTATTATATCTCCTATAGTACTCAACTTTCTTGCACTTGAAAGTTTGACTTTGAAAGTTTGATTATAATGTGTCATGATGAGAATCTCTTTAAGTTTACCAAGTGGTGTGGGTGCTTTTTAACTGTCACTTACTTCTCCCCATGCTTGGGGAAGAACAGGATATAATACTTTGTTGTACTGGTCCAGCAGCTGCTGTGGGCCAGCCCCACTCTTAGTGGACCTGAGATGTAGAGATTCGCAGGATTCCTGCTCCTCCTCCCTGAAACAACCAACTTTGCCTTGAGTTTGTGGTAGAGCTTGTGCAAAAGAGTTTCTCGCTTCTCAGGAGGAGACCTTGAATATTGGATCTTCAACCTAAAACTCGTTCCTATTCTTTCTCTAGGACTAAAGGGAGTTTTCTTCTATCCTTTCCCCAGAAAAAAAAAAATAATAATAAGATTCATTGCCCCTTCCCAAGAAGCTTAAAGCTTTTCTTTTGTGTGAGAAGAGGGGTCTGGGAAAATGTGTGATGTTTTATGCCTGTTCTACAGTAGCAAACTCTTCTTACAGGCCTATCACACTGTGGGAGAGTCTCTGGTCTCCTGTTCTGCACCACCAATTTTTTCACCAAGCACTTGGATGATGTCCACGAGAAATAGCTTGTAAATGAGTATGAAATCTCATTGTGTCTGGAGCTTCTAGGGGATCTATAGTGTCTTACTGGTCCATATTCAACTATGAACAGTTCATTACAATATTTACTGATTTTTTTTTCCTACCCATCAAATGATAACTGGTGCTTCTCCCTCCCATTCTCTGTTACTTCTCACTCCTTGAAAGGTCCTGTCCTTGACCTTTAGGCTACTTGGATGCCCTACTCATCAGCTTTGTGATAGGTTCCAGAAAATTAATGACTGTAATTTATCTTCTTGTTTTTTTGGCACAAGTAATACACGTTCTAGCTTGGCACATTCTAGTCACAAGCAACATTTATCTATTATTTTTTATATGAAACCTCTCAACTGACACAGTCAAAATCATTAGGCAGCTCTATACTACTAATCTACTAGATAATTCTCAGTACTAATCTTTCTCCATTAGTAACACTAATGTGTTACTAATAAGAGAGTCGACCCCTCTCTTATTCTGTAAACATTTTACTTGGTTTTCACTACACAATATGCTCATAGCTTTGCTCTTCCTCCCTAGTGTTCCTTCCCCCTGTATTTTGTTGACCCCTCTTCTTCTTTTTAATGTCTTAAACTCAGAGTACTCCTGAGCTCAATTATTACACCTCTTTTCTTCCCTTCCCTTGTCTATTACTGATCTCATCCAGTCTTATGGCTTTAATATTAGCTCAAATTTCACTATCTAGCTCAAAATTCTTTTCTGCCACACATCTATAAGCTTATTATTTGGCTTCTTCTCTACAGTGCCTAATAGTTCAAACATATCTTGTCAAAAAAATTAATTCCTTATCCTCATATTTGAATCTGTAGCACACATATTTTTTTCCATCTCTCCAGATTAAAACCTCTTATTTCAGATTCAGAGGACAAAAACAAAAACTTAATTATCCTCACTTTCCCTCTTTCACTCATGTCACCCAAATAACTCTTTAGCAACTCGTGTTGGTTCTAAAATAAATATTTCATTTATTTTTTTAATATTTTATTTATTTATTTGACAGAGATCACAAGAGGCAGAGAGGCAGGCAGAGAGAGTTGGGGAGGAAGCAGGGTCCCTGCTGAGCAGAGAGCCCAATTCGGGGCCCAATCCCAGGACCCTGAGATCATGACCTGAGAATTTCATTTATTTTTTAAATAAAATAAAAAGTTCAGTTCCTTCTAACCACTTTGATTATTGCAACTCAATTGCCATCCTCTGTTACCTGGCTTAGTGTAATTATTTTCTCTCCAGTCTCCTTCATTCTACTTTTGCTTCAGCACGTTTTCATCATGGCATTAAGAGTGAATTTTGGAGTGGATTTCATTAAATGAATAAATCTTTTCATTTCCATTTTTTCACTATACAGTTTTATTTTTTATTTTATTTTATTTTCAGTATTCCAAAATTCATTGTCTATGCACCACACCCAGTGCTCCATGCAATATGTGCCCTCCATAATACCCACCACGAGGCTCACCCAACCCTCAACCCCCCCCCTCCAAAACCCTGTTTGTCTCTCAGAGTCCATAGTCTCTCATGGTTTGTCTCCCCCTCCAATTTCCCCCAACTCACTTCTCTTCTCCATCTCCCAATGTCCTCTGTGTTATTCCTGATGTTCCACAAGTAAGTGAAACCATATGTTAATTGACTCTCTCTGCTTGACTTATTTCACTCAGCATAATCTCTTCCAGTCCCATCCATGTTGATACAAAAGTTGGGTATTCACCCTTTCTGATGGAGGCATAATACTCCATTGTATATATGGACCATATCTTCTTTATCCATTTGTCCATTGAAGGGCATCTTGGTTCTTTCCACAGTTTGGCAACCATGGCCATTTCTGCTATGAACATTGGGGTACAGATGGCACATCTTTTCACTACATCAGTATCTTTGGGGTATATACCCAGTAGTGCAATTGCAGGCTCATAAGGTAACGCTATTTTTAATTTCTTAAGGAATCTCCACACTGTTTTCCAAAGGGCTTCACCAACTTGCATTCCCACCAACAGTGTAAGAGGGCTTCCCTTTCTCCACATCCTCTCCAACACTTGTTGTTTACTGTCTTGTTCATTTGGGCCATTATAACTGGTGTAAGGTGGTATCCCAATGTGGTTTTCATTTGAATCTCCCTGATGGCTAATGATGATTAACATTTTTTCATGTGTCTGTTAGCCATTTGTGTGTGTTCTTTGAAGTGTCTGTTCAAGGGTTCTGCCCATTATCTGATGTGATTATCTCTTTTGTGTGTGTTGAGTTTGAGGAGTTTTTTATAGATCTTGGATATCAGCCCTTTGTCTGTAGTGTCATTTGGGAATATCTTCTCCCATTCCGTGGGTTGCCTCTTTGTCTTGATGACTGTTTCCTTTGCTGTGCAGAAGCTTTTGATCTTATTAAGTCCCAAAAGTTCATTTTCATTTTTGTTTCCTTTGCCTTTGGAGACATATCTTGAAAGAAGTTGCTGTGGCTGATGTCGAAGAGGTTACCGCCTATGTTCTCCTCTAAAATTCTGATGGATTCCTGTCTCATGTTGAGGTCTTTTATCCATTTTGAGTTTTCTTTGTGTGTGGTGTAAGAGAATGGTCAAGTTTCATTCTTCAAGACATAGCTGTCCAATTTTCCCAGCACCATTTATTGAAGAGACTGTCTTTTCTCCACTGTATATTTTTTCCTGCTTTGTCAAAGATTACTTGACCATAGAGTTGAGGGTGCTTATTTGGGCTCTCTACTCTGTTCCACTGGTCTATGTGTCTCTTTTTGTGCCAGTACCATGCTGTCTTGGCGATCACAGCTTTGTAGTAAAACTTGAAATCAGGCAACATGATGCCCCCAGCTTTGTTTTTCTTTTTCAACATTTCCTTAGCAATTCGGGGTCTCTTTTGGCTCCATAGAAATTTGAGGATTTTTTGTTCCAGCTCTTTGAAAAATGCCAGTGGAATTTTGATCAGCATTGAAAGTACAGATTGCTCTAGGCAGTATAGACATTTTCACAATGTTTATTCTTCTGATCCATGAGCATGGAATGGTCTTCCAACTTTTTGTGTCTTCTTCAATTTCTTTCATGAGTGTTCTGTAGTTCCTCAAGTACAGATCCCTTACTTCTTC